>JAHBCN010023677.1:0-12433 GCA_019359885.1 Listronotus oregonensis | reverse complement strand
CGACGAAAATCCACATGTTATTAGAGAAAGTCATTTTCAGCCACAATTTTCGCTGAACGTTTGGATAGGAGTTATTGATGAATACCTAATTGATCCATTTTTTCAACAGCAAGATTAGCAGGGTTAATCCTACACGGAATCACATCATTTACACATGTTGTTAAAAAATGTACCTTTATACAGTGTGTCCCAAATTGGTGGGAAATGTATGGGGATCTTGAAACTACGATAGATAGAAAATCGGATAAATGGGGAAAGTTTTGAACAATTATGTTAGTAAGCTAATCCCGTTTACTACATGGCTTTATCTATTCAGGTTTTTGAAAAATTTTGAAAAAACCTGAAACATGCATTTTCGAAAATCGGCCATATTTTTTTTATAAGTAAAAATTTTTTAAATCTCTAAGAACTTCTTCATAGCAACTCTTATTGTAGAATATGACCGAGTAGTCAATTTTTATTTTCTACGTTTCGGGTTTTTAGAATCATCATCAACTTTTTTTTTCATATGGGCGCCATATTGGATTTTTTCGCAGCCAAATAGTGCTTTTTATTCTGATTTCAACAATGTATAACATGTTATAGTTTGGGAGTTTATAACCTCATCTACTACAAAAAACAAATATTTTCTCAGTTGGCCTTGATTCCGGCGAAAGTTATCTAGCGTCATTATCAAGTTAGCTCGTTTATTTTTAAAAAAAAATTTTTAAACTCTGTAAAAGGGTTAATTATTTAAAGAAAAACTGCACCCTAAACTAATATACTTTCGAAAACTGGTTACAAATTTTTTTAAATTTTGGGAATTTTTAAAAAACCCCCGACTAAAAGTACGTTGAAGAAAATCGAAACGAGATCTGCAGTTAACCAACTTTTTAAAGAAAATCCAACATCTTCAGCCAGGGATGTTGATAAAGAATTCCACATACCTAAGTCAACCATTCATAGGGTAGTTAGGACTATTTCAAAAAAATATCGTTAATATGTTGAGAAAATGGACAACATTTTGAATTTTAGGTCGTTATTTTACATCTTCATTTTAGCAGGAATATAAGTTTAGCCACTTTTCATTGTTTTTGTTTTCACTTGTTTCAATTAACTTTTTACGTGCAGTTTTGTTGTAACACGGTATTAACATTATAGCTATGTTCGCGAACCCATTTCTGTAAAAAGTCTGTTCAGCTTATCTATTTTGCCAATTACTAATATTTTATTGTGTAGAAAAAGAATGACGTTCGCCGGAATCAAGGCCAACTAAGAAAATATTTGTTTTTTGGAATAAATGAGGTTATAAACTCTTAAATTATAACATGTTATACATTGTTGAAATCAAAATAAAAAGCACTATTTGGCTGCGTAAAAATCCAATATGGCGTCCATATGAAAAAATAAAGTTGATGATGATTCTAAAAACCCGAAACGTAAAAAATAAAAATTGACTACTCGGTCATATTCAACAAAAAAAGTTGCTTTGAAGAAGTTTTTACAGATTTAAAAAATTTTCACTTATAAAAAAACTATGGCCGATTTTCGAAAATGCATGTTTCAGGTTTTTTCAAAATTTCTCAAAAACCTGAATAGATAAAGCCATGTAGTAAACGGGATTAGCTTACTAACATAGTTGTCCAAAACTTTCCCCATTTAACCGATTTTCTATCTATCGTGGTTTCCAAGATCCCCATACATTCCCCACCAATTTGGGACACACTGTATAGGGAGTAAGTAAAAGTAAATTATTTCTATACCACTCAAGCGGCAGAGTTCGAGAACGCATCAATTTTGAATGTAACCAAATTATTCCTGAATTGCTCCGAGATGTGCGAAAAGAATTCGAGAAAAATCTTTATTACTATATGGAAGCTAATGGCAGCAATTTTCAGCATTAACTTTTAACTTTCATAAATAAAAAATTATTAATAACTCTAGAAATTTTAATTCAGTGGAATCACCCAGCCTATTAAAAATTGCTGTACTGACTGAGGAAAAATAAAAGACCTCTAAAAATGAGGCACTACTTGGCCCCCCTTTTTTAGATTTTGGGAATAAAACACACTTGTCAAGGCGTTACAGTAAGGAGTCACTACTTAGCGTAAAAAGGTTTTTCCTGAAATAATATTTTGCTTTTCTTTGGACCCTTAAATATATAATTGAAATTACTTTCGGAAATATATCAGGAAATTTTGGAAATTCATATATGGATATATTGGAAATATAGAAATGAAAACTAAAAAAACTCAAAAACTTAACATTTACTAAAAATTTATCATACATAGGTAATATGGTTCGTTTCACAATAATTCGTTGATTTCTTGACCGCAATAAAATTTAAATTACAACCCTCAGTGGAAAACCCAATTATAAATAGGTTGCCTGACAAATATCTATTGTGTAGGCACCGCACCTTTTGAAAGGGTACAGGTCCTGATTACCTACTAATATTAATAGTGTAGGTTAGCTATTTTGGATGCTCAATAACACACACGAAAATACCTTGACAAACTCCAAACGACTGATGAACTAAGACGAAAAGACTTTTCTTTATATTCAACACCTGCAATTTGCCTATAACCTACATATTATACAAAAAAGTAGGTACAGGGTGATCAGTTAAGGGTAGCGAGCGGCCATATCTCATAAGATATTGGTCGTATAGATTTGAGAAAAAAAAATCATAATAAAAGTCGCCAAGAGAAATTGCTGGAAATTATTTTCGAGTTTGTCAAACGTCCGCTAGAGGGCGTTACAACCAACACCAAGTAGAAAAATGGGATTTTTATAGAATTTTGTCTAATAAAAGTATATCGATTATATCATTTTCATATTTACTGGCCATTTCCCTACATTTTTTGTCTAAAACGTTTTGTTCTATCTATCAAAATAAAGCGGTGGGGGAAGTTCAATTGTTTTTTAAACAAACCAAGATTTCTCCCGTTTCTTTTGACCGATTTTAGCAAACTTAGGCACATATAAAAGAGCATAATTTGCACTACAAAACGCTTATTTGGTTTTGAATTTTTGACTTTTGCTGTCGCCGCTAGATGGCGTTAACTAAAATGGTAGCAAATTTTTGAGTTTTTTTCAAAAAAAAAAAAAAAATGTAATGGTATATTAATTTTTATATATTTTAAAGAGGATAAATTTCTCTATAATTTAATGAAAAGAATTTATTATCTACCTTTTTTTGAACCGTTGATATTGACCAAAATATAATTTTATTACATTAAAAAATGGCACGCCACTGTTTTTTATCAAAATAAAAATCATTTTGTAATCGCTTATTAGTTGCTAACAAAAAGAACCTTTTGACTTTTTTTCGTTAGACAAACGGTTTTGGATTAAAAATTAAAATAGGTTTACATACTGTTCCCCTTATAATTATCATTGTAAAACCTACTTTATTTTTCAATCCAAAACCGTTTGTCTAAAAAAAGTCAAGAGTTTTTTTGTTAGCAACTAATAAGCGATACAAAACTGATTTTTATTTTGATAAAAAACAGAGGCGTGCCATTTTTTAATGTAATAAAATTATATTTTGGTCAATATCAACAATTCAAAAAGGTAGATAATAAATTCTTTCATTAAATTATGGAGAAATTTATCCTCTTTTAAAATATATAAAATAATATACCATTATATTTGTTTTTTTTTTGAAAAACTCAAAGTTTTACCTTCAGTTAACGCCATCTAGCAAGCAAAAATCAAAAATTCAAGCAAATAAACGTTTTGTAGTGCAAATTATGCTCTTTCATCCTAAGTTTGCTAAAATCGTCAAAAAAAACGGGAGAAAATCTTGGTTTGTTTAAAAAACAATTGACTTCCCCCACCTATTTTGATAGATAGAACAAAACGTTTTAGACAAAAAATGTAGGAAATGGTCAGTAAAATATGAAAATGATATCATCAATATATTTTTTATTAGCAAATTCTATAAAATCCCATTTTCTACTTGGACTGGTTCCCTCTGCGGACGTTTGACAAACTCGAAAATAATTTCCAGCAATTTTCTTGGCGACTTTCATTTTTTTCTCAAATCTATACGACCAATATCTTATGAATATGGCCGCTCGCCCTTAACTGATCACCCTGTACAATAATAAATAAAGAAAATTTTAAGTCCCGGACCTACATGGTACCAGTATATTGAGTTTTACGCTAACAGTAGCAGGTAAGAATCAACGAATTATTGACGTCCATACCATAAATGGCAGAGCTAACTGCGAATGGTATTGGTAAGACAATTGCGCAAATAAAACAAGTTAAAAGAAATAAATTAATCAACAATATAAAATACATGCTGAGTAACGTTATACCAAATTACCTAAGTAACTTCTGTCCGATAGCAAATTTCGATTTTTGACATTTCAAATGGGGTTATTTATACATGAGTAAAATTGTCATCCAAAAGGTAAAACGCAAAATCCATTTATATAAATAAAAAGTTAAATATTAAAAAAAAACAGAGAAAACAGTGACATTTCAAAAAATAATTACACACGACCATCACGAGACACAAGTTGGGCCACTTAATCAATAGGCATATCTTTATGGACATTATTCACACTTTGAATATTGTAATCAGCATTAATGTCCTCTTTATGAAAGTGCAATTAAACTTCTTCTAAAGCAAGCTAAAGCCAACAAGCAATAATCGACGAATCCCCGAAATTAAGATTTTATTATTCATAATCGTAATAATGTACGTAGTTTTTCGGAAATTATTTTTCTAGTGTGAAATTTGTACTGCACAAAAGTATAAGAAATATATATTTTTATATATATATATATATATATATATATATATATATATATATATATATATATATATATATATATATATATATAAAGGTGATTCACGGTCGATGGTAGGTTAGACGTTTATGGAAAACGGGACGCAGAATTTATCTGAAAATTTAGCATCTTACATTTACTTACCTGTTCTATCGATCTAAAATATTTTTAGCATTGCGACGTTGCCGCTTCTATCAAAAAGTCCTAGAAACTTTATTTTTTTAAATGGAACACCCCCTATATTAACAAGTTTTTATATTCTCCCTTTTATTATAATACTTTTTTGTTACTATACCTATCTTTATCGGTTTTTGAGATAAAAAATAATTTGTGTTAAATATGGTCCAAAACATGGCCCTAATTAAACTTAAGTAAATTAGTGCTCTCAGTTCATGAAAAGTTAATGTTTTGGTGGTAGTTTAGACAGACACGATGAATTTAATTTACACCGAGAAATCGATTCCATATCATACATGGCGTGCTAAAATTACTATTATTTTCGTTATTCTTAAAAGGGGTCAACAGATCATTTTTTTAAATGAAACCCCCTGTATATTACTCAATAAAATAAAAGATAAAGAAGAACGCTTTAAGATGACGTATCATGTCCCTATACCTAAATCAAGTTTTCTTAATAAAGCCGCTTTTTTGTGAAAATTATTTTTTTAAAGAATTTAATTTTAAGTAACCATGGAAATATAAAGCTTATAACAGTTTGGTGACTTTTATAAGTAACTTATAAACAGTTATTGACGGTGTTTAAAAAAATCTCCCAAAGTGAACGCAAATATTGATTATTCAAACGAAGCTCTTAAGAAATTATTTATTTTACACGGACAATGTGATCAAATCATTGCCAGAAGTTGCAGAAAATTTAACCAAATGTATCCTGAATTAACACCAATGAACGAGAGGAAGTTTGTACGACTACAAAATAATTTCATTAACTATGGCTCAAATTTAAAAGCGCCTCCAACATTACCAAAACCTGTTACTTCAAATGAATACAATATTGTTAACGTTTTGGAATATTTTTATGCATATCCAGAAGCTTCAATTCGTAGTGCAGAAGAAGATTTGTGTGTATCATATGCTTCAGTACAACGAATTTTGGAAAATCACGAAATGCATCAGTATAAATTTACTAAAGTTCAAGCCCTTAAAGCGGAAGACTTTGAACGTAGAGTGCATTTTTGCGAAACCCTTTTAATATTTACACAGGAGGATCCAGAATTTTTGTTACAAATAATTTGGAGCGACGAAGCAAAATTTACGAGGGATGGGATTTTTAATAGAAAGAATAAGCATTTTTGGGCTGATCATAATCCTCACGTGACAAAAGAAATGGGGTTTCAAGAAAAATTTGACCTAAATGTTTTCTGTATTTTAAAGAAGAATAAAATTAGCTTTTTTTATTTATGATGACACACTTAATGCTGAAAGATATCTCAAAATATTAAGGACGACTGTTACCGATTTCGTCGATAATTTGTCTTTAGAGGAATATAGGAAGGGTGTACATTACTCCAGTACCTACTAAAGAAGAACTGCGACGGCAAATAGTGCGGTGTATTGAAGATCTGGATCCCCATCAAATTGAAAAAGCAACCACGAGTCGTGTATAAAAGCACATTCTAAAATGTTTAGAATGTAATGGACAACATTTCCAGCATTTATTGTAAAAATTTGTTATTTTGTTTACAATTTTGTTATCTTTATTTATCTTAATATGTTATTTTCTGTTCTTTCACATGTTAATTGAATTATTTTGTACTCAAACTGTCATAAGCTTGATATTTCCATGGTTACTTAAAATTAAATTCTTTAAAAAATATTTTTTCACAAAAAAACGGCTTTATTAAGAAAACTTGATGATTTAGGTATAGGGACATGATATTTCATCTTAAAGCGTTCTTCTTCATCTTTTATTTTATTAAGTAATATACAGGGGGTTTCATTTGAAAAAATGATCTTTTGACCCCTTTTAAGAATAAATGAAATAATAGTAATTTTAGCACGCCCTGTATGATATGGAGTCGATTTCTCGGTGTAAATTAAATTCATCGTGTCTGTCTAAACTACCACCAAAACATCAACTTTTCATGAACTGAGAGCACTAATTTACTTAAGTTTAATTAGGGCCATGTTTTGGACCATATTTAACACAAATTATTTTTTATCTCGAAAACCGATAGAGATAAGTATAGGGCAATATTAACAAAAAAGTATTATAATAAAAGGGTGAATATAAAAACTTGTTAATATAGGGGGTGTTCCATTTAAAAAAATAAAGTTTCTAGGACTTTTTGATAGAAGCGGCAACGTCGCAATGCTAAAAATATTTTAGATCGATAGAACAGGTAAGAAAATGTAAGATGCTAAATTTTCAGAAAAATTCTGCGTCCCGTTTTCCATAAACGTCTAACCTACCATCGACCGTGAATCACCCTGTATATATATATATATATATATATATATATATATATATATATATATATAATAAATTTATAATAAATAAAAATTATTAAAACAATGTTTTTAAATGTATATTAAATCATCGTAGTGCCATTGTAAGTCGTGTATGTTTTTGTTGTTTGTTTTTCTTTTATGTATATGTAAAATCTATGGTTAACTTTGTTCTGTTTTTAGGTTGATAACCAAAAATAAATGTTTTTTTGAAAAAGCCCAATATAATGGGCGAAACGTCAAAGTAATGTGTTTCCTTAAATAACAAATAACAAAAAACCTATACCCAAGAAACAAGAAACTTATTATAAACAAATGGTTTAAATATATATATATATATATATATATATATATATATATATATATATATATATATATATATATATATATATATATATATATATATAAATTTTTGTTTTGATAGTTAAAACGCATTCTTGTATTTTTTTCGATATTTCCAATTTTTTCGAGACACGTTGACGGAAATTTCCGATATTTCCATTTCCATGGAAATATTTCCACTGAAAATATTTTCATTTACAACACTACCTGTACCTTACGCCAGCAGTTATAAAAATAAGTATGCGAGTCTTTATCTAAAAGGTAAAAATTTTCCACACATTTGTCATGTTTAATACGAATAATATAAGAAAATACCTTGTTACAAGCTATTTGCAAAATGTAAACTTTGTATAGCACCATTAAAATACTTGGCAAAGGAAAGGTTTATATTTTAAAAATATGTTGTTATATACATCGAACGTGTATGCAAGTGTATTTTTAACACCTACCGTAATTCATATAAAAACGTCAGCAACATCTGATCATCAGTTGACGTCAAAATTGATAAATCCGCCTGAAAGTCATGGATAATAATGCATAATCGATTTTTAAGGCAAAAAGAAGGCTAAATAACAGGGGTGTGCGAATAGTTGACAAATCGAATCGAATATTCGAGCTATTCGAATAGTTGAAACTATTCGAATGGTTCGAACAATTTGAATTTAGTATTTTTTTAAATAATTGATAAGCTGATTATTAGAGTTGTAGTAGCTATTTAAAAATAATAATGCGAACGAAACGCTTGAACTTTCGATTTAAAATTACGTCTTTAGTTAATAGAATAAAGTATTTTCCATGCAACTCTTTTTAAGACTAATCTTAAAAGTAAATAATCAAAGAAAAAAATTGGCAAAACTAATTTGATATACATATTTTAGTATGTAATAAGTAACCACCACAAATTTCCAATATTGTGGATTCAATATTAATGAGTTGCATTTAAACACACTGGGATTTTTAAATTATCACAGACCTTTGAAAATTGGTCAAAATTAATTCCTATTTCTGAATAATCAAAAAAAAATATTATAATTCGGGTATTCCAATTATTTAAGAGATTCGAATCATTCAAATAGTTCGAAATATTCGAATAGTTCGAACTATTTGAATTATTCAAATATTCGATTTGAATTTTAAACTCGATTCGCTTCGAATAATTCGAAAATTCGAATATTCGCACACCCCTACAAAATAAGGTTTTAAAAATTTTATCATCCTTAAGTTTTAAAGTGTAGCTTATAAACCGTCAGCCCATCAAAGAAAAAAGATACCAATAGTACCCAGTATGCCCAGACTAGTCCTGTAAAACTTTTCTGTTCCAATCGATCGATCGATCGATTTGGAATGGAATCGATTCGTTAAAGAGGCATTTGATAAATTCTTTGAATTTGCTTAATTTAAGGTGTAAGTTTTACACTTGACCCAACGTGTTTGTGTATTTTAGGTAATACGTTTGTTTTTTTTATACAGGGTGTTACTTAATGGTATGTCATAATTTGAAGGAGGCATTCCTGGATCGATTTTAAGTTGAAAAGTTCATATAAACGTGGGCCCTAAAATGCTTAGTTATTAAGATACGGGGTTTTTAAAGTTTTATTTTATTTTCACTTTTTAATACATTTTTCAAAGACTTTTAATTTGAACTGAATTTTGGCACAGGATATTATGGCATAAAAACACACTTTTCAGATGTTCATTTTTTTTTTTGCAACCAGTGGCGTAGCGACAATTTTTTTCAAAAAAATTTTTAAAAAAAAAATAATGCGCCATTGACTTGGGAAAAAAATAGGTTTTTTAATAATAATTATCAATCAATTATAAACAAAAAATCCCCTCTTTCATTTTTCCAAAACTTACCGTTTGGGAGAAATCGTTAATTAAAAAAATGTCTTATGTATACCCAAATTGCATTTTAAAAAAATTATTATTGAAATAAATCAAGTTAGCTTTGCTCGTTGCCAGCGATTGTTGTTTTGTTTTTGTAAACATTATGACACTGACGTTAATTATCATTCTTGATTGTGTAAAACTTTTATTTTCAATTTTAAATACATTTTTCAAATATTTATTTTTAAGCTTTTCTTACAAACTAGTAAAAAAAAAAGCAATAACAATTAAATACAATACATACAAAATTTTAAAAAAAAAATTTGGGGAAAATGACCCCTTTTCCTCGCCTCTATGCAGGCTTCGCTCTTTTTCATTGAATTACGAACCCTTTCAAAAATTCCATGCGTGTTTCGGATAGTTTCACATCCGTCAATTTCTATAGGCTCTATTTAAATGCTCACGAACCAATATGCAAAAGGGGGGGGACCCCCATCATGCATAAACCAAAGTTGTTGCCGTAACTGAAGAGGAACATTTTCAAGAAGCAAAGGCAAATCTTTTTGGGAAAAAAAAGTACAATAATCCTGTCCGTTAAGGCCCCCCAAAAAAAAAATGGCCAATTAAAATTTGGTCGGATACGATACCGATCCAAACGTTCAGTGAAAATTGTTCCTGAAACTGTGTCTCTGTAATCGCATGAGGGTTTTCCTGGGCCCAGTAATGATTGTTTTGGAAATTGGTTTTCCCCCTTTTTTTAAAAAATTTGCTTCGTCCGTAAACAATATTTTGGCATCAAAATGAGGATTTTCTTTAAATTTTTTTGGAGATACCATCTACAAAATTGCGTCCGTGGTTCATAATCTCTAGGAAGCAATGCCTGAACCCTTTGTATGTGAAAAGGATATAACAAAGAATCTCTTAAAATCTCCCATACCGTAGCAGATGTTTAATGCCATACCTATTTTTCGCGTACTTGTGGTTGGATCCTCTTCGACGAAAAGGTTTTCCTCCCCCACTGCCGGTGTTCTAACTGTACGGGGCCTTCCCCCGGAAATATTAGTTTAAAACTGCCAGATTCAGTCAGACGACGATGAATGTTTATAAATGTTCGTCTATCTGGGAGAGCGCGATTAGGATACCTTTCGGGGTACAAACGCCGCGCCTCCACAGCATTACCATTAAAATAGACCATAAAGGAAATGCATTTGTGTCATTTCCAAATTAGAATAATTTACCATTTTTTTTAACTAGCAAAAAAACACGTTTTAAGATCGAAGGAGAAATAAATACAAACTGTCAAGAATGATAATTAACGTCAGTGTCATAATGTTTACAACAACAAAAAAAAAAAATCGCTGGCAACAAAAAAAGCTAACTTGATTTATTTTAATAAAATTTTTCAATATGCAATTTGGGTACATAAGACATTTTTTTAATTAAAGATTTCTCCCAAACGGAAGTTTTACGGCAAAAAAAAAAGAGGGATTTTTTTTTTTTAATTGAATGATAATTATTATAAAAAACCTAATTTTTTTCCCAAGTCAATGGCGTAGTATTTTTTTTTTTTAATTGTTTTGAAAAATTTTGTCATAGCTTTTGCCACTGGTTGCAAAAAAAAATTTAAAGAACATCTGAAAAGTGTTTTTTATGCCATAATATCCTGTGCCAAAATTCAAATTCAAAATTTCAAACCGTCTTTAAAAAAAATATTAAAAAGTGAAAATAAAATAAAACTTTTTTAAACCCTGTATCTTAATAACTAAGCATTTTAGGGCCCACGTTTATATGAACTTTTTCTTAAAATCGATCCAGGAATGCCTCCTTCAAATTATGACATACCATTAAGTAACACCCTGTATATGGTGCCCCAAATTTGTTTAGGGGGTTTAAATAGAGGCGAAAAATGAAGACCCGAATTAATTTTTTTTTAAATTTGAATCGGAAACCAAGAATAATTTTTAAATTTTCCTTTTTTTTCAAGAATTTTTCTATAAAATTTTGGCAAAAAAATTAAAAAGGGGGGGCGCTAATTTGGGCTTTTAAACTATTACGTCATATGAAATCAAGTTTGACCGTTATCAAAAGTTAGACACTTTGGTGCACATGCTTAATAATTATTATGTTATACCCTTACACATAAACAATATCACCGTATTCTTTGTTAATGAACTCCATTTTCTTGTCATTTTTTCAATAACAGATTAACAAGTGACTAACTTTTAACAAAGGTCAAACTTGATATCATATGACGTAATAATTTGAAAGCGCCAACGGAGATTAGCGACACCCACAATGTGATTTTTTTTTTTTTAAAAATTTATAGTGAAATATCGTGGAAACGAGAGAAAATTTGCAAAAAAAAAATTCTTGGTTTTCGATTTAGAATTAAAAAATTTATTCGTTTCTTTATTTTTCGCCTCTACTTACCAATCACCCTGTATACAGTGTGTCCGCGGATGGAGTGCACAAGAGATTTTCATTTTACGACAAAAAGTCATTCTTTATAAAAAGTTCCGCTTTTTAGGAAAGGAAATTTGCAATATTTAAATTTTTAATAATATGTGGAAGGTCTTAAGAAATAAGGAAAACATGGTAAAAGAGAGGTACCATTATTTATTATCTTAAAGAAAAATTTTATAAAACAAAGTTGTTTATAAACTAACATAAAGTCTAAATACAAATTTAGAAGTAAAAAATCAAATATTTATAAAATAATTAAAAAAAAGTGCTCTCCTGTAATTATTTGCATTTAAGGTGGCCGTTGGGGGGCTGGCGCAGGCATTTTTTTTACAGTGGCTTTATACTTTATACAAGACAGTGGCGACAATAGGCATCTAAGTCCGCCCAGCCGCCATGTTGTGGCAAAGGACCATGGCCCCTTTAATGGGTTTTTGGCGGTGAAAATTAACCAAATTTTAATATGTTATTAGGGACCTCAAAAAAAAGCAATTTGTATCATTGCACAAAAAAACGAATTATCATCAAGAAACCAAATTTTTGGATTTTTTCA
>JAHBCN010023676.1:0-12527 GCA_019359885.1 Listronotus oregonensis | reverse complement strand
TAAGAACACGAAGACCAATCATAAAAAAATTGAAAGATGTTTGTACATTACTTTTTAAAAATAGTACATTATATTAAAAGGGAAAAAAGAGCATCTTTTTTTTACAAGCAGGGGGGCACCCGGGAGCAAAAAAAAAATTGGAGTTGAAATAAGCACTTTTTAAGTCCGTGTTAACTTTTTTTTCAACCAAGACAAAATTAATACATTTAGTTATTTAAAAATAAAAAATGCAATTTTTTTAACCTAGGATTAAAAGTGTTGGAAAACAGCACTTTTTTATAGATAAATTAATATTTTTTGCCCCCAAATATAGAAATGTAAACATTGGTTGGAGAAAAAATCTATTTCTTTCCTCTTGCAATTTATGGCATTTTACTCTATTTATAGTTTAAAGTATTTTAATAAATTATAATTTAATGATGTAGTTAGTCGCAAATTGGACCAGAATTTCAAAATATCAATAAAGCAGAAGGTTTATTATCTGGAATTAAATATATTGAGAAATAGAGCATTTGGCAGGCAACCTCAAAAATATTTATTATTTTTAAAAACAGAGAACAATATTTCTACTGGTAAAAATAGAAAAAGAGACATTTTCATAAAAATAATAATAATATGGCTTTATTGTCATATAAGATTATACATCTTTTCGACAAAGCAGAATAAAATAAAATTATGATAATAACAAACAACAATAATAAATTTCATGATATTATGAGAAAAGTAGACAATATGATGGTTCTATGCAACAAATCTATTCTGGGGTAAAAATTTGGTCTTGGTCTTGCAGCAAGACCAAGACCGAGACCAAGACCAAGACGCCTTCCGCTTGCGACCAAGACCAAGCCCGGGGAAAGCCCAAACCAAGACCGAGGGTGAAGACTAGAAAAAAACCCGACCTGCAAGACTTTGCATTTTTGTCATTTTTTTTTAATTTAATATTAAATTTTTTATTTTTAATATACAGAGGTTTTTTATACAAACATGAAAAAAAATTTTCGGGAACTGCCAAAAGGGTTTATTTTATGAGTAACAGGTTATTTTTAAAAAATAATTAAATCGATCACTTGTTTTTTAAAAAATTCTCTAAAAGATAACTAGTAGATTCAGTATCATGTTTCAAAAAATAAGATTGTGACTCAAGGGTCCAAAAAGCTCGATATCTAAAAAACCTTTACGACAGAGAAAAAATAAAGGTAAAAAATTATAAAAGCTGAAAATTATTACCTATTCCAATGTTTTATTTTTAATTAGGTATCTAGTGATGCCATTACTGGATCAAAAATTTCCAAAAACCGGGAAAAAATTATTTTTGTCCACACTGTAAGGAGTGGCATCATTAGATTGCCCCTTTTAAAATAAGATATAATGTAAAAATGGTGGTTTAAAAAAAAAATATTTTGCATTTTTTATAGAAAAATTTTTATATAAATGGATTTAAAAATTTTCCCTTTCCCGGGTTTAAGGGAAAAATAAAAAAAATCCCCCAAAATATAATGATGACGTCTTTTTGCAAAACCAAAAAAGATATAAAAAAAACCATCTACGTCGACAGACCTATAGACAGTTCAAATTTTTTGATTTTAAAGGGAAGGTTTTTTTTTAAAAAATTTTTTTTTGTTAATTTTTCTATTTTGGAAAAAGCAAAAAAAAGTTTTTTGGGGTGGTAGTGGTTTTTTGGAAAAAATTTTAAAAATTTAAAAAATTTTACATTTTACGCCCTGTTTTCATATTTTTTTTTATTCATTTTTTTTTCCCTTATGTACGGTTTCGATATATTGATTTTTGTGGACTATCAGCCACCTTGTATATGCAAATGTTTAAAAGTATTTGTACAAACTTTGTACGCAAATGTTTGACTAATTTGAACATAGAGTTTATTTGAACTGAAAAGCTTCCAAAACCTTTTTTAATTAGAAACCAATGTTTACATATCGAATCATTTTATGGAAATTTTACATTTGGTTGAAATTAAAATTTTTTTTTTTGCCCTCAGAGTACTAGTATTGTAATTTTATATGCTTCATAAAAAAAAATTAAAATTTTTTCCCTACTAAATTAACCTATAAATAAAAAACCCCTACATTTTAAATATAATTTTTAATTAAATAATTTAAATGTACATGAAAGAAAAAATTGGTATATTTTAAAATTTTAAAGCAAAGAATAGTCTCCATCTTTATTTTTTTTAAGTATTAAAAAAATATAAATTTTATTTAAGATTGCTTAGTTTAAATTATTACTACCAAAAGAAAAAACCAGCAAGACTTTTACAGCAAGACCAAGACCAAAACCAACCCCGGTGGTAAAAAGACCAAACCAGACTTAAGACAAGAAGACCAAGACCAAGACTAGCCCCGGTTTTTGGTCTTTTTTCTTGTTGTCATATAACTTTCTAAATTTTTCAGTTTACACATAATAAGCCTTTCATAACAAGTTTTTACAAACAGTTTAAATTTATAAGCACTACCTATATTTTTATTATTAGCAGATAAATAGTTAAACATTTTTTTTTCGTTAAAGTAGAACCTAGACTTAAAAGATAAAGTTTATAATCCCAATCCCTATTCTAGAATATTTTCTTTCATACCCTGTATCTTTAAAATAAGGCAGTTTTGGCCACATATTTTATAAACATCAACTATTTATCTGACAAACTGCAAAAAATTTAGCCCAATTTTCGCAGGTGCCAAAGATTTTAGCAGTAAAAATTAAAAAGATAATTTTCTGCATTTAGATATTTATTGTTTATTTTCTATTGTAACGCTTTGTATGGAAAGGCAGAGTGTATTTTGGGTAGCCTAACGATAAATTAAAACTTGATGGGTTAGCACTGTTGCCAATTTTATAAAACTTCTGAAAACTATGTGCTTATTATAAAAAAGCCTTCCAAAGCGAATGGGTGGTATCCACAAACTCCAAGGATTTGTTGGGTGGTATAAACCAATCTTTACTCAACACCGCTTTGCTTTTAAAAATTGGCTCAGCCCTTCCAGACTTACAAGCTTTAGAAATTTAGCTTAACGATTTTACAAATAAACAATAAATACATATAACTTTAACTATTTTACTAATTTTATTCGACAAGCAACCTTATTGTACCTTTCTTTTTTGTAAAATATTTTGCAGCAAAATATTTTTAAAAATTCAATTTGTTCAGTATGGAATGGTATGCCAATTTTTAAAAATAAAGCGTGTTGAGCAAAGAGCTATTAAAGGGCCTTTACACATGACTCTCTTTTCTTAAAAAAAAGCTAAAGATTCATTTAGGGTTCTTTTAGCACTAGTCACGTGACCACAATACTTGTTATGCCAAAAAGTAGTTTCATTGATACCTTTTTACCTAAATTTTACTCGACTTTGATATCTTGTCCCGTTCAAAAGTTAAAGGGGAAGAGGACTAAAAATCGCTGTGTATATGCACTAAAAAAATAGCTGGACGAGCGTAAGTGGGAATAATGCTGAGGTTACAGTTTTACCGCTGATGGTCTACCCGTCCTGGTGTCGGGTGATTCCTGTGGAACTATTATTTTTAGTTTTAATAAATATTTACCGAAATAGTAATTTGGTCTCAAGAAAAATAAACGTTATTATAATATTTCTTAAAACAACTTACGAAGTAAACAAAAAAGCAGTTAAAAAAAAGAAAAGAAAGGAAAAAAAAGGGAAGTCACTGAAGAAAAATATAAAATAAATTATAAGTCTTTTGGTTACTTAAAACTACACTACTGCAAACAATTAAGGAAGTAAGAAAAAATTGTGAATTTTTTAGTTATTTTTGGAGGGCTATATGTCTGTGAAAAATGGTCGTATCGAGATTGTAAATAAAGCATCTTAAAGCATGAAGATTCTAGTTTTCAGATCTTTTGACCAAAAAATTTTAAGACCTACAGTTATAGAGTATTTCGTAGGAATAACACGAAAAAGAAATGTAAATTGGGCTTGGAAATTTTTTTTTACAATAAAATCATGGTATACACTTGATAGCCTGTTCATTCAGCTTCATTTTTAATTCTTAAAATTTTTCTCTACGATGTTTTTGGGAATTTTTTAAATATTTTTTTTAAAACCTCGCTAAAAAATTGGAAAAAAAATTAACCCGTTCCAAAATGCAAAAAATTTTCAAATTAGGGGCTTTTATTTTTTAAAATTTTTTATCCCAATAACTAAAAGGGAAAATCAAATCGAGTGGTTTTTCTAAACCGTTTAATTACAATTTCAGAAAAAATTAAAGGAGCATAATTAACATTTCTGGGTACCTTGTAAACCTCGTAATAATAAAGAATTGGGTTCTTTTTAAATTTTCTTACATTTGGGCATCTTTATCCATTGAAATTGGAAATTAAAAAAAATAATTTAATTAATGATCAAAGTTAAAAAAATCCCTTTAATTATAAGGCCTTAATACATTTAAGGATTTCTAACTGATGAATCTGGCAACGCCGCTTCTGCAGCGCAGCTTTCTTCTCGTCGCCATGACGACACGCGAATGCGCCGATCCGCGCCGTAATCCACGTGACGCAAACTATACACGGTGAAAAACATGTGACTGAAATTTATATTTTCCATATCCGGTGCTGCGGGTAAGCCCTGCCCTTTTCAACGTTTTCCGCGTATCTCATTGGCCAAGATTATTCAAGTGTGGTGGATTTTTCAAAACGGGAATCACCTTTATTTAGCACGTTGGAATTTGCAGGGTTAAAAATGGTGCGGGGGATTGATTGTAATCGAATAATCTAAGAAAGGGACAAATCTTAATCGGAGGTATTTCCGGAAATGGATTAATTATTATTAGATTTGGAACACACATAAGGTAGAGTGGCATTGACACACTACCAGTAATGGAGTCACGTGACCAAAAACCGGTGGTAAAATATAAAACGAAACGGTTTTGAAGACTTAAGCGATTTGTTAAAGAAAACAATAAAGAAAAAATTTTTTCAAAATTTTTTTTTTATTATTATTATTGGTAAAATTAGATTTAAAAGAGGGGTTTTTTTGGCTTTACACGAATTGGGAAAAAAATTTTTAGTCGGAAACGTTTTGTTTTCGAGATATCCATCATCATCAAACAACACACAATTCTTGATTTTAACTCTAAATTGTCACACAATTTTTAAAACGCTTTTAAAATTTTTTAAATTTTCATAATCGGGTTTTTTCCCCCCCTTTTTGGTATACTTTCGGGTTTTAAATGAAAACTTTCAATTAAATGAAAAAAAAAATTTTTAAAAAAAAAGGGGAAAAATTTTTAAACCGGTTTTGGGGGGGGTTTTTCCCCTTTTTTTGGGAAAACCGGCCAAGAAAAGGTTTTTTTAAAAAAAAACCCTTTTTAAAAACCCCGGGGGGGGAAAAAGGGGGGGGTTTTTAAAAAACCCCCTTTTTTTTAAAATTTAAAATTTTTTTTTTTAAAAAAAAATTTTTTAAAAACCAAAAAAAAAAAAACCCCTCCTTTTTTTTTAAAAAAGGTTTTTAAAAAAAAAAAATTTTTTTTTTTTTTTAAAAAACAATAAAAAAAAAAAAAAATTTTTGGGGGGTTTTTTCCCCGGGGTTTTTTCCCTAAAAATTTCCCAAAAAAAAAAAAAAAAAAAGGGGGAAAAAAAAAATTTTTTTTTTTTTTTTTGGGGAAGGGGCCCCGGATAAAATTTTTAAACCCCCTTTTTTTTTTTTAAAATTTTAAAAAACCAAAAAATTTTTTTTCCCCAAAATAAAAAAAAATTTTAAAAAAAAAAAAAATTTTTTTTTTTTTAAAAAAAATTTTTTTTTTTTCCCCCTTTTAAAAAAAAAAAAAAAGGGGGGTTTTTTAAAAAAAACCCCCAAAAAAAAAAAAAAACTTTTTTCCCCCTTTTTTTTTTTTTTAAAAAAAAAAAAAAATTTTTTTTAAAAATTTTTTTTTTTTAAAAAAATTTTTTTTTAAAAAGAAAAAAAAAAATTTTTTTTAAGGGGTTAATTTTTTTTTTTTTTTTTTTTAAAAAAAAAGCCCTTTTTTTTTTTAAAAATTTTTTTTTTTTTTGGGGGGGGGGGTTTTTGGGGTTTTTTTTTAAAATTTTTTTAAATTTTTTTTTTTTTTTTTTTTTTTTTTTTTAAAAAAAATTTTTTTTTTTTCCCCCTTTTTTCCCTTTTTTTTGGGGGGGAAAAAAGGGAAAACCCCTTTATTTTTAAATTTTTTTTTAAAAAAATTTTTTTTGGGGGGGAAAAAAAATTTTTTTTATAAAGGCCAAAAAATTTTTTTTAAAATTTTTTTTGGGGGGGCCAAAAAAAAAAAACCCCCCTTTTTTAAAAACCTTTTAAAAAAAATTTTTTTTCCCTTTAAAATTTAAAAAAAAAAAAAAAAAATTAAATTTTTTTTAAATTTTAAAAAAAAAATTTTAAATTTTTTGTTTTTTAAATTTTTTTCCCAAAAAACCAAAAAAAAAAAAAAAAAAAGGAAAGCCAAGAAAAAAAAAAAATTTTTTTTAAAAACCCTTTTTTTTTGGGGGGTTTTTTTTAAAAAAGGGGCAAAATTTTTTGGGTTTTTAAAAAAAAACCCCCAAAAAAACCTTTAAAAAAAAAAAATTTTTTTCCCCCCCGGGGGGAAAAAATTTTTTTTTTTTTTAAAAAATTTGTATGTACCCCAAAATAGACTCTCAAAAAATTTTTTTTTTCCCCTTTTTTTTTTTAAAAAAAAAAAATTTTAAAAAAAAAAAATTTTTTTCCCCTTTTAAAAATTTTTTAAAAAAAAAAAAATTTTTTTTAAAAAAAAAAAAAATTTTAAAAAAAAAAATTTAAAAAAAAAAAAATTTTTTTAAAAACCCCCAAAAAAAAAACCCTTTTTTTTAAATAAAATAGAGTTTAAATTTTTTTTAGTTAAAGTTTTAAGTGGATCAATGGGACCAGAATAAATTTAAAAAAAATTTTTCCCCTTTTCCCCACTGCCCCGAAGAACATGTGTATTAGTTTGACCATTTTGAATCAATTTTTAGATGGATCGGGGTTAGTATACTTACTTATATAGAATATTAAGGATTCTAGCTTGGATTATCATGAGGATACAAGTGCAGAACTTTTTTTAAAACTGGTTTCAAAAAAATTTTCTTTTAAAAAAAATTCCAAACAACAGTTTTATTGTCATAGATAACGCAAGCTATCACAGCCGTCTGCTTTCACAAAGCATCAGCTTTATCGTTCAAAAAAAAAAAAAACCAGGAATATTTGTTAAAAAAATGATATTTATTTTAAAATTTAGTTACAAAAAAGCGCAACTTTTGGAAGTACCAAAATTTATATGCAATTAAAAAAAAAAGGGATGTGATAATTTGGGGTGAACAGGTTGAGCATACCGTCTTACGTCTTTCTCGGTATCACTGTATTTTTAACCCCATAGAAATTTTAAATTTTATAATTTTTTAAATCCCAGGTTTTAAAAACTTTTATAAAAATGTAATTACTAACATACCAGTTAAGAGCTGGAAAAATTCAGTAAACACCTTATAAAAATTGAGGACCTTTTCATTTCTATACAAAACAACATAAATCCTATTGAATTAATTCCAATGATAATTCTGATAGTGAAACAGAATTAGATTTAGATATGAGATTTAAAAAAGTAATTATGTATAGATTATATAAGGGGGGAAAAAAAATTTATTTAAAATTTTGCATATATTTAATTTTTTTTTAAAGTAATTTTAAGATTATACCTACCTAAATAAACAATTAAAATTTTAAATTTTTATTTTTAGAGTCCGCCCTTTTTGTTCTGGGGCCTTTAATCTCTTTTTAAATAATCCGCAGTTTTTTTTTGTCGGCATATAATCCATAAATGAAGGCAAAAATAACACGGAAAAACTTTGGGAAAAATATACCAAAAAATATTATACAATATTTATTTTTTTTTTTTTTTTGGGGAAAAAACTTTTTTGCTTTTTATCTCCCTTTTTTAATATTTTTTTATTAAAAAAATTTTATATAACCTTTTTAATGGCCTACTTACACACTGTTAGGGTGTAGTTAGGCAACACATTATACTTTTAAGAGAGCCATTAGTTTGATTGTTTTGTTTGTGTGATTATATTTGTGGTTGCAAAGTTTTTGATTTATAAGAACCTTCTTATTTTAGGGGTTAATGTTTATTAAATTGTGACTATAATTTTGTGTTTTTGTTTGTTACTTATAATATCGTAAAAAATTTACTAGAGGTTGTAGGTTTTGTCTTGCAAATCTAAGGGTAACATACCCGGATTTTTTTCTTTAGGTAAGTATTTTTATATTTAAATTAGGTGCTTCTTGAGACGAACTTAGGTAACCGAATAAATACTAAATAATTTTAAAAATAATAATTATGAATAATAGAAATGACAACATAGAAAAAAGCAGTGAGAAAGGTAAGGGAATCTTAACTATCTTTTTGATGATTTCCCCAAAAGTTTGTGTATTTCTGTGGGTTATTAAAAAAAAATAAGGTTTTTATTGGTACTTTTATTTCATTTAATAATTTAGTAATTCTTTTAAAGGATCAAAAATTTTTAATTACTGGGAGACCAGGAAATTTTTAAAAGATACGGGGCCCCCCTTTGTTGAATAAAAGAAAGTACAATTTTTTGTTAAAGTTATTCCCTTTTTTCTTTTTCTGTATTGGGTTAAAAAAAAAATTAGATTTTTTTTCTTTAATACTTATCAACTTTTTTGCGAATACTGTAGACACATAATATTTAACGGATACTGTTACAATGGATACCTAGGTCCAAAGGATACTAAACATTTTTAACCACTGTTATTCGTCTCATGAATGTTTTTTATTAGTGAAAAGATATGCCCAAAAAACGTTATAAAAAATTTTTCCCTTTTTAAAAGTACAACCACAATTTTAGGATTAAAAAACTCATTTACACTATCTTGCCTTTTTTTTTACAAAATTTGTGATAAGTACGTGAAACTATCATACAATGTTAGAAAAGTATTTAAAAAAAACGTGTTTTTATTTATTTACAAAGATTTTTGGAAAAATACAAAACTCCCAAAAAAATGAGCATTTAAATAAAACTGTAAAGGGCGCCATCTATTCTTTCCATATTATATCAGATGTTATAAAATCCAAAACACAGTAATTTTAAATATTCAATGGTAGTATCGTTTAATAACCAACAATTTTTCAAAAAAAAGTGAATGCTTAATTTGACATTTGATGATGTCAATTTATAGATAGTAAAAAAAAATTATGGAAGTCTGGCTCTGACCTACATTCATTGCGCAAACCCGGGGCAAATCCCTCTATTTCCGCTGCCCTGCACGCCTGGACAATTTTGTTCTATAGTATTGGGCTTCCATACACCTTTAAACTTCCTTGCTCGGAGTGTAAAACTATATTTTTTACCCCTTCAGCTCCCGGACTATTACGGCTAAAAGATATTTAATAACGTTAATTTTTTTTTTCGTCGTCGATTCGCCTGAATGCTTTCATTACTTAAACTTTTATTTGGCTCCCTGCGCCTTCAAACCGACTATAATAAAAAAGAAAGTGAAAGTTCGCGGTGAAATAAGCGTTGTAAAGTCCAATTTTGGAAACCATAGGAAGACTGTTGAAAACCAGTTTAAAAAAGAAACCATGCCAAACAAATATTTGCAATGATTGTTGAACGATGACAATTTTTCACTGTAAAATATGGTTTTTTAAGATTTATTTGCGATACTGTTACAGTATAGGCGGTCTACTCTTCAATCTCAAATAAACAGTGCCGCATACGACATAAGTATAATGTCGTTTAAAAATAATGCGAAACAAAAATTTGCATTTTCGAATGCTGTTTTCGACATTTTTGCAAGTGGGTAGGACCCATTCGAGAAATGAATTTTCGTTCGTGATTGTTAACACTAACGTATTTTTCATAAAATGTTTAAATCTTTAAAATTTATCTGCAATCATTGATATAAAATAAATTATATAAATTTGGTTTTATACACAATATCGAGCCAAGGTACAGAGACTTGCTTGCTTAGTTATAACAGACCTTTCACCACTTAACCTTATAGTGATGGGAGAGGCAAGAATGAGCTACTTCCGACTGCAACAGAAACCAGCTGATGTCTACGCTAGTTTGGGACACAACGACATAAAAAGTCAGTTTGGCGGCAACATTCTGGACCAGAGAACAGACCAGATGATTTCCCAATACTGGCAGCAACTCCATCTCCTCGGCGCGGTTGGAGACATTATATGGTATACGGATGGTTCCAAAACCGAGCAGGGAACTGGAGCGGGCGTGTATAGTGAAATGAGGAATTCACAATTGTCCATTTTACTAGGAACACACAGTTCTGTATTTTAAACGGAAATATATGCTTTACTGCACTGTGCAAAAGAAAATAACAGGAGGGCTTATAAAGCGTCACTGGTAACCCCAAGGTAACGTCCAAGCTGACATGGGAATGTCAAAAAGAACTTTAGGTCCTGGGAGAATGAAATAGAGTAACTCTCTTGTGGGAACCAGGTAGTGATGAGCGAGACCGGTCTTGGTCTTGCGGTCTTGGTCTTGGTCTTGCAGCAAGACCACGACCGTGACCAAGACCAAGACCGCCTTTTCGGTTGCAAGACCAAGACCAAGACCGGGGTATGCAAGACCAAGACCGAGGAGTACAAGACTACACAAGACCAAGACCGACCTGCAAGACTCTTGCACTTCTGCAACTTTTTTAAAATATTATGATATTTAATTTTTATATACAATATACAGAGGTATTTCATACAGAAATGACAAAAAATATGGCGAGAACTGCCAAAAAAGGCGATTATTTAATGAGTATTTATTATTTATTATTATTTATTTATTTACTTTCTTAGAATAATAATTAAATGGATCACTTTGTTATTTTATACAGTTTTTTAACAACAATTATAAGTAAATTCAATAACATGTTTCAAAAATAATAGGATTGTGACTCAATGGTTCGACAAAGCACGATATCTCAGAAACCGTTCACGACAGAGAAAAGCTAGGGGTACAAAAGTTATAGAAGCTGAAAATAATTTTCATATTTCCAATGTTTTTTTTTTAATTAGCTATCTAGTAATGCCACCTATAGGGTGGATCAAAAATTTTCAAAATCCAGAAAAACATTATTCTTGTTCCACACTGTAAGAAGTGGCATCATTAGATTGTTTCTTAAAACTAAGATATAAATGTAAAAGAGAAGAATTGATAAACAATATATTTTTAATGTCATATGGGGATAATTTTTTTAAAAATGGATTTTAAATATCAGTTTCGGTTTTGAAGTAAAAGGCAAAACAATGCTAAAAGAATAATAATAACGTCATTTTTATCAAAACCGAAAATTATATTTAAAAACCATCTACGTTGACATTGTTTCTATATGACAGTTTAACAATTTTACAGGGTGGGGATTTTCTTAAATGGATTAGGAATTTTTTACACTAAGACGGATCGAAATGAGGTTTTTTTGCATTCGCTTCCAAATTTTTTTTGTAAAAAATGTACCTCCTTTGTGGCTTATACAAACCGCAAATTGCATTGCTGCAGCCAAAAATGCATTCAAAAAATGTATTTTTTTGAAACGGCTTTTAGAATGTTTAATAACTTTGTAAATAAGAATAAGAACTGGCCCAAATGGGGATCTCTCGGAGATTTTTGAGGTCGCTGATCACGATTATGATGTTCAAATTGACCCACCGGTGACCTAGAGCTCAAAAACGCCGATGAACGTCATTTCAATGGGACTCTCCCAAAATTCACGTAGGGAAGTAGAGAAACTTAACGCCCGGGGGTTTTTTGAATCGCTGAATTCAAATGTGGCATGGGCGAACACCCCATGAACACGCGGTGCTGCGGAAGCTGGACGTAGACGTCATCCCTGAGAATTTTCCTGACAAGATCGTCAAAAACAACTCGAAAATCATTGTAGAGGCGTTTTCGACGTAAAATTTGGATTAAGCGCCCCAAAAAACGCCCCTACAATGATTTTCGAGTTGTTTTTGGCGATCTTGTCAGAGAAATTTTCGGGGATGACGTCCACGTCCAGGTTCCGCAGCACCAGATGTCCGGGGGGTGTTCGCCCATGCTACATTTGAATTCAGCGACCGAAAAAACCCCCGGGCGCCATGTTTCTCTTCTTCCTCGCTTGAATTTTGGGACAGTCCCACGAAGATGACGTTAATCAGCGTTCCTGAGCCCCAGGTCGGCTGTGGGTCAATTTGAACATCACAATTGTGATCAGCGACCTTGAAAACCTCCAAGAACCCGATTTAGGCCAGTTCTGACTCATATTTACAAAGTTATTAAACCTTCCAAAAGCCGTCTTAAAATATGAATTTTTTAAATGAATTTTTGGCTGCAGCAATGCAATTTTTGGGTTTGTATAAGTCACAAAGTAGGTACATATTTTACAACAAATTTTTGAAAGCGAATGCAAAAAACCACATTCCGATCCGTCTTAGTGCCTTTTTAGTGCTTTATTGCTTTGACTTTTTTATTAACTCTAAATTTCAATTTTATTTAATTCTAGGGAGAAGCTGTTTTACGAGTAAACTACCT
>JAHBCN010023675.1:0-12426 GCA_019359885.1 Listronotus oregonensis | reverse complement strand
GGGAATGTATTTACAACAGTCCCAAAAAGACTTATCAGGACCGTTAGGAGATGCCCTGGAAAGGTAAAAATTAATTTACAATACAATTTCAAAGAAAATTAAAAATATACTATTTGTATTAATAAACAAATTTTTTTTTTTGAAAAAACACCGAATTACACTCTGATTGTAATTTAACTCTGAAAGCTAAGAACAATTTTTTTTTTAAAAATTTTTGTTTGTCAGTAGGGAAAATTTATTAAATCCACAGCAAATATTTTTTCGTTTGTTTAAATAACTGGAAAAATTTTTAAAATTAAACTTCTTGGCGAATTCTAGATTATTGATCTTGGTATATAAGGTTTTTTACCAGGTTACAATGATTGCTTTTAAAAATTCTTCTTCACATGGTTTTCCATAAAAATTGGTGCTCCCTTTATACTTTACTTTCCATCTCTTCCACAATCATCCCAATTCAACATTTTGTGACGATTGTACTTTTATTCTAGTATTTTTTTCCCGCCAGTCTCTAACTTGATTTGAAAAGTAAGGGCAGATAACATATCTCCTTGACAGGCCCTTTAAAACCCAAATTTTTTATAAGACCCTTAGACCCTCCAGTTCAATGCTTCAAAAATACAATCATGTTCTTTGTCGAAAAAAGTCACCAATACTCCCCTTTTTATTTAAAAAAGGGTCGGCCAAATAAAAAAACCGCCCCAAAAAAAAAATTGAAGACCCAAAAGACTTGCCATGGTATCTTTATTTTTTTGCGGTCGCTGAGCCCGAATTTGGGGTCAGTTTACCCCATCAGGTCGGTCAAGGGTATTTCGGGTCAAATCTGCAAAATTAATCCAAAAAATATTCGAACAGTGTATACTTACGTTGTTGAGGGCGTAAATACGAATCCGTGGTCCCCACCCTTCAAATTTGGTTGCGATTTGACCTTGAAATGCCCTACAATAAATTATGGTCTGAAAGACTTGACAATGGCATCTTTGTGATTTGGTGTCGCTGAATCCGAATCCGGGGTCAGTTTGACTTCATCAAGTCAGGTTCAAGGACATTTTAGGGTCAAATCGCAACCAAATTTGATGGGGTTAAACTAACTACCGATTCATATTCAGTGACCTCAAAAACATAGATATACACTCTTTAAATTTGGTTGCGATTAATGTTGCAAATTTGACCGTGAAATGCCCTTGACCCTGACCTGAGGGAGTCAAACTATGACCAAATCAGATCTTAACATTGTAAGCATTCTCTATTTAAAACTATTATTACGCTTTATTTTAAATTATAAAAAATAACTTTCTACCATATTTTTTGCAGAAATTGGGAGGAGGAAGTCAAAAGAACACAAAAATCCAAACGGAAAAAAGCTGAGAAACCTAGCCTAAAAAGGGCAATTTTTAAAACTTTCGCAAGATCGTATTGTTTCTATGGAGGCTTTATATTTATACAAAGTGTTATAATAAGGTAAGCCAGTTTGTAAGAAATTGTTTATTTATTTATTACGGGCTTATGCCTATTTTTAAGCACAAGCAATGCAAAATTAAATATGTCACAAATTAACATTTAAACTTAAACACACAAGTTAACTCACAGGTTTGAAACAATTATTTAAAATCACATTCCTGGATATTCTGGATAATTTATTTTTTAACGCAAGAAATACAAAATTAAATATGTGACCCATTAACATTTAAATTTAATTTAACACGTAATTTAGTTACAACAATGGTTTGGAACAGAGGTTCCCAAACTTATTTCGTGTAACGCCCACTTTAAAAATCAGTTATTTTGTACCGCCCCCCTTTTTTTCACCTTAAAAATCTCAATAACATATTAGTCTCGACTCGCCTGGATTTTAATTAAACCCATATTCTAAACGACACTTTTCTTACCAATGAGAGCACTATTAATGCAACTTTATAATATTAAGAGTATCTTTGATTTAAAATTAACAATAATGATGCCGGTCGGTTTTGAATTCCACAAAAAATGTGATAGTTATCTAAAATAAAGAAATTATTTACATTTATTTCATTTTGGTATAATAATTATTTTAAAAAATATATTGGAAATAAAACTTTTAAAAACCATAATTAATAAAACCTACAAATGTACCTCCAAATTAAGTCTTTGTTCAAAAGAATAGTTAAAACAAATAAAAAAAGTTCTTTTAATTGCCAAATAGATATATAGCCAAAACTGACTCGAACCGGTAATACGCATAAATTGTTTGTTTAATACACCTCTGGAAATGTGAGCAAAATCGTAATAGAACAAACCGCTCGCCACTTGCCGGATCGTAGCACAAAAACGACCAATTTGCCGTCATAAAATACCGAATTACCGAATCTTTGAGTTCTAGTCCGATTCTGACTTAGTGACCTTATGAACGAAACGAATCATCCAAACTAGGTTCGTTATTCATCGTAGAGCGATCGAGTGGCTCAAAAACGATTCAAATCCATTGAAAACAGGGAATTAATTTATTCGAATCAGTGCTCTGATTCGTTCTTTTTGAACGAATCGTTCCCGAACGACACACCTCTATTCACGTCAGTTGCCGGAAAGTCACGAGCCGCGAGCCGCGGCTGTGTATTTCGGCATCTGCACTCCGCAAACACGAACCGACGAACGTTGACGGACTAAAATACAGGATTGCACAAATAAATCGTACAATATTTGTTCGCGCCAAACGTGAATTTATAATTGAACCTTCTAATTTTAATTTTATTTTTTCTTTATTTTTACTAGATAAGGTACATAAAAAAATCTCGCGTTCGGCAAGTGCTCTGCTTGACCGCAACAACATATACATTTTTTTAACACGTGTCTTCGGAGGTGAGCACCTCACCTGCGACACTTGAAGACACGAATATCTTTCAGTGTTTGAGGCCTAGTACTAAATATCTTAAGACATAAATAGCGTTGTAAACGCATTAAAAATATTAAACATTTAATATATTTTTAATTTATATTTATACAAAAAAATAGGCTAAAAATATGAACTAATAAATGGATGTTGTGTAGTAGAAGGATTTTAATTTCAGTGAATTTTAAAATATGAAGTAGCTAAAGTTACAAATCACCCATCACCCCCCAAAATCACATCAGCGCCCCCCAATTTTTTCTGGGTCCCTTACCGCCCCCCCTCTAGAACTCCAGCGCCCACAAGGGGGCGTTATCGCCCACTTTGAGAAAGACTGGTTTGGAACAATTATCTAAAATCACAATTCTTCAGAGATAAACTATTTACTTGGGGTAGTTACTTCAAAAATAATCTAGTTCTTCAGAAACACTTTTAGCCAATCTGAAAAGACGTGCAAAAATAAAAGAGTTATTTGGAAGGAATAATACAGAAGTTCTTAAAAATTTATCATCTTCATTATTACATACTACTCAGAAAGTTTGGTAATACAAAATCAAACTTTCTGTTAGTCGGTGTCTTGGTGCTTTTAAAAAATGTAAAGATGATGAAAAACTGTTCTATGATGTTCAGGAGTATATGCTATTTGCAAAAAAATATATTATATTTGCAAAAAATAAGGGTTGGGTAGAAAAATATTATGGTTTTAATTTTAAGTTTTAAATTTCTCCCCAAAAGGCTCACCTGTGTCAGCTTCGCTAGTAACGCAAACAAAGGATTCCAAAGTGCATAAGTGGTGTGCGCTTCCTTAGTATTATAACACATCAGTAAAAACTCCTGCAAGTTATTTGTTTACGTTCCACATAACAAAACGATGCGAAAAAAGTGGCCGAGTCTTTCACGGCGAGATCCAAAATCTGTCTGTCCAAATTCATTTCTGTGAAAATCAGTTTGATGTTTGTTATACCTTATTTCATGAATACATATTAAGATGATGTGGCGTGTAAAATCATCTTGTTTTAGGTGTAAAACTTAATGTTACGATAAAGCAAATTTCATTAACGTAATCTCTAAATGTTACTTCTTGAAAGGTCTGTTTGTTATTCAGAAGTAGTTTACACTATTTTACACTTTCTGTAGACACCTAGTACTAAAATACACTTTTAATAAGAGTGTTTATGTAAAAAGTGTAGGGTTGTGTACTTCTTCTTCGTGTACCATCTCCTAACGGAGGTTGGCTATCAACATAGCTACACGCACCTTATTTGCAGCTGCACGGAACAGTTCATTGGACGTCATTGAGAACCATTCTCTAAGGTTTCTCAACTATGAAGTTCTTCTTCTACCCTGACAACGCTTTCCTTGAATTTTTCCCTCCATAATATTTTGCAGCAATTGATATTTTGAACCTCTGATAATGTGTGCAAAATATTCGAGTTTCTTTTTCTTTAGCGTTTTATAAATCTCTTCTTATTTGTTCATACGACGCAGCACTTCGAAATTTGTAAGCTTGTCGGGTCCACGAAATCCGCAACATGCGACGATAGCACCATCTTTCAAACGCTACCAGTTATTTCAGCTGTTTTAAGTGTCCATGCTTCGGCACCATATAATAGAGTTGAAAATACATAGCATCGAAGTTTATGTCTTTGCAAAGAAACTTTTTGAGATTGATAAAAGATCTTCTGGCTGTCTCAATTCTGGCTTTTATTTGTTGTAACTGTTTAGCAGTTTCATTTATTATTGTGTCTTAATATTTGCAGTGTTGTACTCTTTCAATTTTAGCGTTATCAATTGTTAAGTTTACGTCTATATTTTGTTGTTTTGTGATAACCATATATTCATATTGAGTCCATATCGTTTACAAGAGTCATTAATTCTTTGCAGCAGATGCTGCAGTTCTTCAATGCTGTCTGTTGTTACTACTGTATCGTCTGCATACCTAAAATTGTTAAATTGTTGACCGTTTATTTTTATTCCTTCGTCCCCTTTTGCAAGAGCTTTCTCAAAGATTAACTCTGCAACATTAAATTAAACTTAAATTAACTGTAAACATTAAAAAGAAGAGGAGACAAAATACACCCTTGCCGAACACCACGCTGTATTTCTATATTTTCAGATAAACAGCCATCTAATCTAACTCTAGCTGTTTGCCCCCAGTATAGGTTTGCTATTAGTTTTATGTATCAATATTTTTTCTTTGTAATATTTCTATCAGTTTTTTCGTGTTGGACTCTGTCAAACGCTTTCTCAAAGTCAATAAAACAAATGTATATATCTTGATTTACGTTCAGACATCTTTGCATAAGAACATTCCAAACAGTGCCTCCCTTGTACCCAGGGTAGTATACATTATTTATAAATAACAAACAGATTTGGCTACTACTTTTTCTGTTATACAAGACAGTGTTATTATATTTACCCGATTTTTTTTCGAGCTGCATCATCAACTTTGTTTTTTTAATGGCCCTGGATTTTTTATTACGGATTTGTAGAGCTTCTAAGGTCCCAAAACTAATGATGTATGACACTTATTAAAAAAATTCATAATTATGGCAATTTCCATAAGAAATCATGTGTTAGAGAAAACATAATAGATTTTGGTAGGAAAACATTAAAATGATTTTTCCGAATATCATTGGTTTTGCGATCCTAAAAGCTCTTAAAACGTAATCAAAATACCAGGGCCGTATTTGAAAAAAAAAACAAAGTTAATGATAACTCGAAGACAAATCGGTGTAAATTAATAACACTGTCTTGTAGAAAAGAAAAAATAGCAATGAAGATGTAAAATTTATTTTGTTATATCTATTTAAAAAATCGTAAAAAAATAAAAATGAAATTGAGAATATTCGGTTTTTTCCAAAAATCTTCGGAAGTATTTAAGTTTTTAAACTTTTAAGGAGGCATTTTAATTAGCATCAAATTGCGCAACTTTGCTTCCATTTAATCGACCTCGTATCTCTTCAAGTTTCCGAGATCCCAATGATGAGAATCGAATTTGGAACACTCTGTACTTACATGGATGTTTTGACAATTTCGAATTCTGTTAAACAGAAGCGTTTGCTCGCTACAAAAAACTTCTAGAATCAACAAATCAATTCTCGAAAAATAACACCTATTTTCTTTAGTAAATTCTTGTTTTTTGATTTAAAATTGGGGATTTTGAATTTGGTAAGTTAAAACTAAGCAATTAATCGATGGGAACATTAAAATACTTGATAAAAATATATAAACAGCGAAGACATTGTTAAAATACAAACGACAGAAAATGACGTTTACACAGACGTGACGTAATTCGCTCTGATTGGTGTTCAACTTATCATGGACTACTTTATTTTTTAGTTTTATTTTTTTAAATGAATACCAGTATTTTATTTATTGTAAAAAAAAACGCTTTTTATAATCCATAATTATTTACAAAACATTAGTAATTTTTGGGTGGTGTCATCATGCCTATTGTTTTTCTTTATGAGCAAAATTAAATCGATCCTAAGTGACCTAGAAAATCAGGTTAAGTATTCCAAGGTAAATGTAATAAAATAATATGTAAACAGTATCAGATCAGTTTATGTTGATTCTATCAACCTCATTTTTCCAATAGTTAATTTATTATTTAATTTGTTTTTCCTTTAATAAAAGCTCATTTACAGAGACTGAGCAGCTTTATTCCAAACATTTCAAGGCATTTTTAAAAAAATCTTATTTGTCTCTGCGGTTTAAAATTTCGAATCTGTTTAATAGTACAGTGAGGGGGGAAAAGTTGTTTGACTCCGGATTTTTTGTACAGTTTCAACTTTTATATAAAAATAAAATTAAGTTCCTTTCACTATCTAGATCAGAGGTTCTCAAACTTATTTCGTCTAACGCCCACTTTAAAAATCAGTTATTTTGTAGCGCCCCCCATTTTTTTACCTTAAAAATCTCAATAACATATTAGTCTCGCCTGAAGTTTAATTAAACCTATATTCTAAACGAGACTATTCTTACCAGAAGAGAGCAATAATAATGCAACTTTACAATATTAAGAGTATCTTTTATTCAAAATTAACAATGATCAACAATGAGCAATAATAATTCAACTTTATTAAGAGTATCGGGGTAGCGGGCGAAGGGCGAGCGAGTGCGATGCGTGCGTGCGGCGTAACGTTACGTCAGTCGTTGACCGGTCGCGAGCCGCGGCTCTGTATTTGGGATTTGACCCTCCCCGCACCTGCATTCCGCAAAAACGAACCGCACGAACGTTGACGGACTATAATACAGGATTGCACAAATAAATCGTACATTATCCATCGCTGTTGTCCTCCATGATTATTACATACAAAGTAGTATGCATGTTTCATACCAGTCAGCACAAATCCAAAGATAAACAACTCGCGAACCCGCCCGTTGTCGTATCCTGCTTGCTCCATTGCATTATTTTAGTTAATTAGATCGAGGGGATCCTTACAGGTAAGTCGATCAATCTATTAATTATCCATCGCTGTTGTCCTCCATGATTATTACACACAAAGTAGATGTTTAAAGAAATTAAATCGATCTAATTAACAATTTTATAATACAAGATTTATTTTGACAGCAAATAAAATGTTTTATATTATAAACGTAAGAACAAATTCGGGTACATTTCTTAAAGAAATAGTATGTAAAGAAAATAGATAAAAAAATATGTTTTTAACACAGTAAAAAGAGATTTTCTCACGAGATTAATTATATGTCTAAAACAAAGTTATTTATTTTATTATTGATCTTACAAATATATCTTTAGAGGCAGTAATTGGTCTATTAAATACTCGTACTTGCAAAATAATCGGATTTTTAAATCCACCCTGCCACATTTCTTATTAATTCGATGTTTATCCATGCCCTTACAGTAGCTGGTGTTGAAAATCTGGCGGTATCAATTCCAGTGTTAATTAACACCCTTTTTATTTACCTCCTTCTATTAATTATTTGTTCGCGCCAAACGTGAATTATAATTGAACCTTTTAATTTAATTTTTTTTTTTAATTTTTACTAAATTAGGTACAAAAAAAAATCCCGGTTTGGGCAAGTGCTCAGCTTGGCTGCAACAATAGATACCTATTTTTAATATGTGTCTTTTGAGGTGGGGATCTCACCTGCGACACCTGAAGACACGAATATTTTTCAGTGTTTGATACCATTACTAAATAACTTAAGATATGAATACCGTTGCGAACGCATTTAAAATAATAAATATTTAAAATATTTTTAGTTTATATTTATACAATAAAATAGGATATAAATATAAACTAATAAATAAATGTTTTGTAGAAGGAGGATTTTAATTTCAGTGAATTTTAAAATATGAAGTAGCTGAAGTTATAAATCACCCATCGCCAATTTTTTCTGGGCCCCTTATCGCCCCCTTCTAGGCCTCCAGCACCCACAAGAGGGCGTTATCACCCACTTTGAGAAAGACTGATCTAGATCAAAGTTTTTATATTTTAACTTGTGCTTTTTAATTTAAGGGGGTAAAAACGACCCCTTATACTAAAAAAATAAAAAAACTATAGAAATAGACATTATATAAATTAAAATCATAGCTAAATATGTAGAATGAATATATTTTTTTATTGTGAGTTATAACTTACATTATATTTTTAACGTTTTATCCCTTAAAATTCACCCTTTATAACAAAATTACAAAAAAAAATGTTTTTTTCATCTTAAAATTATTTAATAACGCTTATACTGTAGAAAAAAACATTTTAATAATTTACGGTATAATATTATTGCACAAAAATTTAAAATTAGGCTCGTCTTGCCCTCTACTTCAAATTCTATATCATGTCGATGGGCGCTGTTTGTTTTTTACGGGTGAAAAGTACCCCTAATTGTCAAAACTTATAAAATAACATTTTAAACCTTTAGATGGGTAAAATTTGTTTTGAATAATGATTGCTTGATGCCTTAGAATACAATTTCAGAATATTTCAACCCATAAAAATCAACCCTTGTTAGAGCTTTAAAATCGTTTTTCACTTTATTCTCCAATTTTTCTATAATTAAGCGTTTTAAATTGGTCAAACTTCTAGGATTTATTGATAATACATATATAAAAAGAATCGTAAAAGGGTAAAGATCAATTTTAATTAGGAGGGTAATTAGTGGGTTGTTTTCACTGATTTTTTTGTATAAATAAGTAGGGGCCGACCTTATTTTTATCATAACTTGCTCAATTTTGATGCTAGGGACTTTTCTTTCTATTTAAAAGAAAGGTCTAATATTATACTTTAAAAAAGACCTTGTAAGTTTTCCTCGAAAAATGCTAAGTTTTTCCGCTATTTGACTAAATCTTTCAAATTTAGCATTTGACGAGCAAAAGCTAACCATCTACAAGCTGTAGCTCGGTCCGTATTGATTGTAGAAAAATTATAAAAATAGAGATTTTTTGGTTTTTTTATAAGCTGCAATTTTGCTCTTTACAGATTTTTCGATAAAATGCATATTTTTAGAGTTATTCGCGAAAAACCTATTAAAAAACGTAGATTTTTTTCGTCGTTAAACCGTTACTTTTAATCGCGAATAACTCGAAAAATATTAGTTTTACGAAAAAAATGTATAGGACGTTTTTTACTTAGAATTACTTTCTTTATCGATTCCCGTAGTTAAAATGTAATAAAACATTTCCACCCCCAACCAGCTCCAGGACAAAAGCGCTCCTCGCCATGATATAACCTTTGATCCTTGGGCTATTCCTTTCCTTCTGTGAAAATTTTAGGTAAATACGTGGAGGACGAAAAAATTCCAAGCCAAATGCTTCATTTCCTGTACTATTTAATAAATACCGCTAGATTTCCCGGTACTGGTATCGAACGTCTCTTATTTTCATAAGTATCAATTTATCATATTTTGCAAATGGGTGCGATTTTGAAATATTTATTTTCTGCAACAACAAAAAAAAAATAAAAACGCTTAGACATAACTTTGTCTTATCATTCGTAAAGTATACTTTTTTTCTGATAATATTGATAGGACTTAGGTGGATTACTGTTTCAAGGCTTGAGTACTGACAAAGAAAGCGGTGTTTACCAGTTTGAATAGGTATACCGAGAAATTTGTTAATAACAAAATTTCCTAAAAAAAGTTGCAAAATACCGGCGATTAAGTTAAAATGCAGTTTTTCTAAAATCTAAATAATCGAGACTAAAAACTGATAAAGCACTTAAAAACTGAATTTATTTCAGCTTTGGATAGTCGCACTACGAGTGCTAGGTATATAAAAATACCAAAAAAATAATTTTAGTAATAGTAAAAAAATATTTGGGATCGGTAATTGGATCTCTTCGGTTTTGTAGTATTTTAGGTTGTTTCAAAGGCGATTAAGAAAACAAATATTAAAATTATAAAAATTAAAATTACTGAAATATCTGTATGACGTCTTGATTCTGCGAAAGTCACAAATGTTAAACAAATATAAAACTTATTTATTCTATAACATTAAAGGTTAATATAAAAAGGTAACTCTTGGTACTGGTCGGTTAAAGGTTTAGAAATGAAACAGTTGTTAAATTTTAATTCGCAAAAGCTATTTTCTAAAGAGTTGCGGTCAATTACATTTATTTTACAGGGTGTCCAGAAATGGCGTGGACAACGGAGGATCCACATGTTTCTTGGCCTAAAATGTTAGGATTTAACTTAACCTTTCAGTAAACAAATTGCTTAGTTTAAAGGCTAGAAACCTTTAAAATATTGTTTTACATTTTTTCAAATGAGTAAAAAATTCATTGATAGATTGTAGTAATTTTTCAGCCACACGTTTGTACCAGTAATAGCCATAGCTTTTTGTGGAAGAAACCCTAATGTTAAAAATCGGAGGGCACTTAAAAAGTTGGTCATAATAATTAATTTATCCGTATTTTTTAAGTCCTTGTATAATAACTACCAATGTTATTTTTAGATGGCTACTTTGATTAAAAAACTATATATTCTCTTACAAAATTTTAGTTGGGTAAATATTTTAGTCACATTTTTTGTTTCTAAATCTTTATACGGGGTCCGGCAAAATGTATTACCTATTTTGTTTCTTTAATATAAAAAAATGTATCGAGTATTCACTACGGCGATATTTTTTATTTGGAAAAGTAGGCTTTGGAGGTTTATTACAAATTGTTGACAGTTGTCAAAATGCCGCGTTGGTTAACAGAACATCGCATTTTTTGTGTCGAAAAATTTATTGAATATAATTCCATTATAGCCGTTCAAAGGTGTTTTCGACGTCAATTTAATGACCGACAGTGTCCGCAGCGGAAGACCATTACAGTTTGGATTGTAAATGGAGGGCGGAGGATCCGTTTTGACAAAAAGTCAAGTGGGCGCCAAAAACTGCCTCAAGCACTGAACGAAGACGAGTTAGAAATCAATTATCCTAGTCCCAAAAAAACTGTTTTAAAATGCTACTGTTTTAAATTTATCTGAGCGAAGTACACGAAGAATGTTAAAAAAATGTTTTACCCATACAAGATCGCAACTGTTCAAAAAATAAAAAAAAAAATTGAATGAAATCCCCTATTTCTGGAATTCTTCAAAAAAATAATGAAAAATTTTTGAACCAGTTGAAAAAGTATTGAAGATGGCGGTCATTTGGGAAACCCTATTCAAAAAAAAACTCCCTCTTTCTTGTTTAAGAAAACATGTTCCTTTGTTTTTTTTTAAAGTTAATAAATTTTTATAAGCAATTTAAAATGGGTTGTTCATTTTTCCGGACCCCGTATTATAAGCCTACCTGCCCCGAAAGCTCTAGAGTCACCCATTTTACCTTCTAACGAAACTGGTCTGATGTTATTTTTTTTTTTAGAAGAATAGTTAAAAATAAAAAAAGAAAAATATATAGCATATGTCATGTGTCTCATATTTAATGAAAATTCATTTGTTTTTTTTTTTTTATATATATATATATATATATATATATATATATATATATATATATATATATATAATTTATATAATATATTTTACAAAATTTTATATAGCATCCAATGATTTTTATCTAAAAAAAAAAAGGTTTTCAGGCTGCAAGCACTAATAGACCAATAGTATAGAAATAGAAACCCAAAAGGGGGGGGTCATGTTGGCCCCCGAGCTGACAGCATAGATGGAAACATTTCATTCCCCAAACGCAATCGGGGCTGCGCCCCAAAATGTTTGTGTTTATTATTGGCGATAGAATGGTACAAGCATGGTTTGTACTTACTGTGAAATGATAATTCAGGAATCAGTCACTTTACACAATTATCCTTACCATTTTAATTTTTAAAAGTACTTACACAAAAAGAAAATTTTTCAACAATTGTCACAAAAAAACCCAAACAAGGAAAATAATTCAGACTAAAACCCTTATCGAATCTGTCATCTGTCGAGCGAAGCCGAATGGGAATAAGGAAAAGGCCAAAAACAAAAGAGTATTTTGACATCATTCTTTTTTTTTGTAATACTTTATAGTAATAAATATAACAAATATTATTCACAGTTTAAAATAGAGCTTAATTTTATGTAATTTTAAAATAAATAAAGTAATTAATCATAATATACAATCAAAAAATGAA
>JAHBCN010023674.1:0-12478 GCA_019359885.1 Listronotus oregonensis | reverse complement strand
TTTAATTAGAACTAAAGATATTGAAAATTTAATGCAAAAATATTGTAAAAGAACTATTTTTCCTAACTTTTCCGTCATAACTTGGCTTCTATTCAACGTAGAAAGTCGCTCGTTTTAAACTAAAGGTCTAAGCTTTAAAAGGTGAGATATCCTAAATATTATTAGAAAAAAAAAGTTACAGCCTTCTCAACAGATTATTTTTGACAAAAAGCAGCGTAATTTGTTTATAAGAATTTTCAACTAAGAAATATTTTAAACACCTCTGACTAAAGTTATTGAAATCCGAAGTGAAGTCATTCTTGTGCTCAAAACGAATATTTTGGGACTAGCTAAACGTCTTTAAGTTGATTTTTAATCTTGAATAATTAAAATAACAGTTATTAAAATTTTGATAAATATCATATAGATTTCGAGCTCGTCTTTTTATCGTCAAAAAGTGTAATTTTTATACGACTGCATGTATCAAAGTTTTACGGATTAAAGTAAACTAATATATAGTCTTTAATATTTAAGTCTAATATTATTATGTTTGTGCAATTATTGTCGATAAAAATGCGAAAAAAGACTGTTTGAAAAGAAAAAAACGTAAAAGTTGCTGACCCGTCGAAATTTGCATATAATTTCTTTATTTATATTGTGGTGGCCCTCTTTTGTGGAGGCCCCGGGGCAGTAGCACCGCCTGCCCTCCTCCAAATAGGGGCCTGATTCTACTTATGGTGGACCAGTATTCCTTGTGTTTGTTTCGGATCCATTTCCTGGTTTGCCCTCGTGCTGTGGTTTTGGTCACTCCAAGGGCGGGTTCTGGTTTAAAGTATGAAGTGGATGATCCCTGTCTCGCTAGCTCATCGGCTTTTTCGTTGCCTTCTATCTTCGAATGTCCCGGTGCCCACAGAAGAGTTACCCTGTTGCGTTCTCCTAAGACTACCAGTTCTTTCCGCTTCCTTCTGTTGTTTTCTTTTGCACAGTGCAGTAAAACATATACTTCTGTTTGAAATATAGAACTGTGTGTTCCTAGTGGAATGAAGAATTGTGATATTCTCGTTTCACTATACACGCCGCTCCCGTTCCCTCTCGGTTTTGGAACCAACTGTATCTAGATGATGTCTCCAACCGTGCGGGAGATGTTTGCTGCCACTCACTTCGATCTGGAATTTTACCTCAAGTTTTTGTTAAATAAGTATTGGGAAGTCATCTGGTTTTTCACGTCCAATATACACTTACTTTCAAAGAGCTTTATTCATTTTACATATGATAATACTCCTTAATCTACTTAACAATCTACTATATACTATATTTACAATAGAAATATGTACAAGCGATTCATTAAAAATGTACATTCGCGATTGCCTTTTCAGGCTTTGCGAATGGAAAGCAACCGGGGAGGGTTGGGGCTGGTGGTAGCCCGGGGTAGGTGTGAAGTATTGGTTCCTATTGGAATAGCGTTTTCCGATCAGTGATCTTTCAAACACTGCTAGATACTTGTTCTACTAAAAGTTTAGTATAAAGAATTATTTTATAAGCTGCTATTTTTCATATTATGGTTTGAATGTTTAACTGGGAAAAGTTACGAAAAAAAAACAGTTTGATTTACGTCCAAGATGTTGTCGCCAACCTGGCTTTTTAAGTCGTTATGTCCCAAACCAGCGTAGACACCTCTTGAGATAAAATCCAAAGAAATGTTTTGCTAAAGAGAAAATACCGTATTCTAAAAAGCGTTATTTTACTTGTAGAATGTGGACAAAATGGTTTGTTAACAAAAAAAGAAAAATATCATAAATATTTTGTTTTGGTTTTTTTTTTTTGTTATCAGTAAAATATTTGTTCACGCGGCATACGTGTCATATATCATACGAGCATATTTTTACCTTAATGTATTTTTAACCTGTGGAATTAAGATAATAAAAAGGTGTCACGTTAAAATTAAAATATTATTTGTTTAAACTAAGACATGTCTCCATTGCCTCCTATATATTTGGTATCTATAATCCAAATTAACTACATAAGCGTCCAATTTCATTTATGTTTAAATTAACCATAAATATAATATAAAATAAAATATAGTGACGTCAGATCAAAACGGCTGGTGACGACACTGCTGAGTGCTAATATAAGTTTTTTTTTCGTTAATTTAGTTCATTCAGAGTAAAAATAAAAAATCCATTGAGTTTGTTTATTCTGATTAAAGATTTAATATGTTTTTAAAACCCATCGCAAGTAATACGAAAACACAATTCACAGAAAACAGGTTGAAGCTCCTAAATCTACTCATTATCCTGACAAGTAATCATTAGAGCTATCGGTAATTAAATTAAAATAATTGAAATATCGTATTCAATTACTTCTCAGTAATTAGATTACTTTAATTGAATTACTTTCCGAAAAAGGTAATTGTATTTGGATTTTCAATTGATAGGATAATCGTAATTGGTAATTAATTTTCACGAATCCCAAGTAATTCGATTACTTAGAAAGTAATTCGATTGTTTATAAAGTAATTAAATTACTTATAAAGTAATTTAATTACCTAATAAATAATTAAATTACTACGAAAAATTAAATTTACCTTTCTTTATGAAAACGGGCCAGAATTTTTGGAAGGAAAGGGGATTTTAAAACAGGGGCGGGCGGTCCTTTTTAAATTTCCGGCGAACGCCGCCTCCGCGCCGGTTGAGTATTTTCGATTGATGCTTACCACCACCGTTTTTTTATTTTTTTTGTGGAAAAATCTGTTGATGTTTGGGGTAGGATAAAAAGAATTTTTTATTTAAGAGTCATTTAATGCTAAGCTTGCAGAGAAAGCAGTGTGACCTGCGCGTATGATGCATAATAGTTAAATATTTTATTTGCTTAGGGTATCGTGTTTAATATATGTGGTAATTTAAATAGGGTAATTACTAAAACATTCAATTACTTTGGTTTAAGATAAATTTAAACTTTTAAAACAGGTAAATTTATATTTATGAAAAAAAAGAATTTATATAATTGAATTACTTTTTAAAAGTAATCATGATTACCGACTTTTTAAACCATTGAAATATATTTTTTGTTGTTGTTGTAATCATGGTTATTGATTTTTTGAACCAATACAATTCATATTATGTTCAGGTGTTTTTGTCAAACGAAAATGAAGAGATTTTAGTATTTTACATTTTAAATAAACACAAGGAAATGACACTTATCCACTGATTGAAGATCTTTAAAATGTTTTAAAATCCCGGGTGACATTTGGGTTTTCTATTCTGTTCACTTTTTAATTAAATTAGCCGCAGTGGCCTTTAAAATTTAATGTTAATTTCGGTTTTCGCGCCAAAGTTCTATATTGTAATTTTAAAGGTTTGTAACTCTGTTATAAAATTCCTTATAAAAAAGTATTGGACAGACCCAAGTTGTACCTCCAAACTGAGTATAACCCTATTACGACTATTACCCAATCACAAATAAAGCATCGATAAAATTCACAAGATCATTAATAACGTAATTACTGAAACAAACATTTTAAATGTGTTTAATTGAAAAATTGTGCACCATTAATCATTTTATGCTAAACATGAGTATCAGTATTGTATTTTGTTACGTTGAACAAACAGTTTTTGCACTGAACGAGTTTGTTATGAAGTATCGTTAATAATGGAATCGCTAAGACAGACTGTATTTTAAGATCATCCGTGGATTATCTACTTTTGTTAACTCATTCTATTTCAAAGTTTAATATCATAAACCTTTGATATGCCTTCGGATGTGATTTTGCTATTTAGTAATCATTTGTACACATTATCGAGTAAAGGAGGAGTTAGGGGGTGGGCTTAATATTTTGAACACCACATGTTTCTAACTTCACGTTGAGCTATCTTAAATTAAGTTTTGCAACAAAAATACATTCAAATCAGTGAAATAAAGTGCAAATTGTTACAACATCCACCCCGTTCGCCAGACATAGCTACCTCAGATTTCTGGCTTTTCATTGAACAAAGTGGTAATAACAGTCGTGGAAGAATGTTTCGATAGTCTTTCCAATTGTCACTTTAGGAATGGAATCCATAAATTAGAAGATTACTTAAACAAGTGTATTTAAGCTTAGAAATATTATATTGTATAATAAGATGTATAACAAACAATAAAATCGCGTTTTTCTTATAAAAACGAAAAATCTTTGAACCGCCATTTAAAGCTCCTAAGTAAGGGGCAAAACTTTTAAATTATTTTTTGCCATATTATTTTTTGTTGGGTAATTGTTAAGAATAAAAAATAACTATCGTGTTTTTTAAATGTTTAAAATAGATATTGTAAAAATATTCTTTTTAAAAAAATTTTGAAATTAAAAGGGTAAACTTTTATTCTTTTATGGATCGATTAATAATTGTTATTATTAATTTAATATGTATATTTTGATATTTTTTTTATAATCTTATTTGCGCGATGTTTTTTTTTTATTTTTTTTATTTTGGCCACTCTTGTATTGACTGATGTACAAACAATTGAAAGATTTTTATGCGTAAAAATTACGATATACCATTTTAGTATACCACCTTAGTTCTTAGTCTAGTGTGCATGTTTTTGTATACGTTAATAATATTCATAAACAAAGGATTGCGGAAAAATATATTTATAATGTATTAAATGAAGCTTTTCTTTTTTAATTCTTTAAAGTCAAAACAAATACTGTAAACACTAACAATTATTAGATCCCTAATTTTAATTTTCGGAGAACCAAACCCGTATCAATGGGACCCTCGCATGAAATTTATGTTGATTTAAAAACACGTCAAATATCTTTCTTTCGTATTAAAAACCATCTTATGAACATATTTTCTCAGAAAATAATTAGTTTCGTCCTAATTATGTTTAAAATTCACGTCTGGTCCTTTGAATTTGTCGTCAGACCTAAAAGCTGTGTGACGACACAAGTGTTGTCAAGTTCCAATATTGTTTTTTGCTTCGTTAATGTATTTCATTCAAAAGAAAATGAAAAAATCCATTGCGTTTCATCAAAATGCATTGTAATTACCACAAAAAAATAATACATTTTACAGAAAACATGTTAAGCTCTAAAAACTGTTTATTATCTTTTAAAAAAATCTCGTAAGTAATCGAAATTTACGACTTTTGCCAATGCCATATATATATTTTATTATTTTAACCATTCTTACCGATTTCGGTTTGTTTTTTTATCTTTGGACAGTCCACAAGTTGATGCCTAGCCAACGTACCGGGGGTGTCTTTAGTGGGTGAGAGGATTTGTTCAAGGACTTAAATTTTTTGGGGATTGGGAGGAGAAGGAAAACTTCTGCGGGCAGCAGGTTCCATAGTTTTTGACACTTAGGGATGAAGGAACGAAGAAAGGGAAGTTCGGGGCCTCTAACTGAACTGTAAAAGGATCTAAAGTTGCACTACGTGTTGCTCTGTTGGGAGCTACCAGAGAAAGGGAAATTTTACTGCCAACCTTTGAGCAGAAGTCTGAAAATACCTATAGAAGAGCGACAGATCCCCTACAGCTCGACGGTGGGGAAGAAGAGGAAGCCTTTCTGTGAGCGTTGGATCATTAAGACGAACGGCCTTCTTAATGGAGTCCAGAATGCTAAGTGTTGTAGGAGACGCCATTCCACAGACATGAGAACAATATTCTGCCGAAGCTATGGATAAAAATGTGTTTGTGCCAGTTGAGGTTGTTCTCAAAAGTAACGCGACAAGATTAAACGACTCTTTGTTCTGCAGAACTTGGCCGCTCAAAATATTTAAGGGATGAGCATTTGCAGACTTTTTCGCGACAGCGAACATGACTGTGTTTTCGAGGCATAAACTGAACAAGATTTTTGGCGCCCCAACCAAGATAAAAGTTTGAGGTCTTGTGAAAGAGATATCTGCATTGACCTGCGCTTGTTTTCGAAATCAGGATTACACGGTGGCTTAAGAAACTAGAGTGGAGGGGGACCATCATCAGCAAAACTATGAATGGGATAGATTATGGAAGAGAGAAGATCGTTAATGTAGAAGAAACAGCGTGAGTGCCAGCACTGTGCCCTGGGGCACCCCAGCATTAATTTGGTAGAAGCTGAAGGAATGACCATCTACAACAACTGATATACGTCGATTAGAAAGGAAACTGAAAAGCCAAGAGCAAAGCTTAGGTGGAAGACCGTAAGAAGGAAGTTTGTTAAGAAGCCCATCATGCCAGACCTGATCGAAAGCTTTGGATATGTCAAGAGCAACGATCTGGGATTCACCAAGAAACTCAAGGGACTTGTTCCAGTTGTGTGAAACAAAGAAAAGAAGATCAGCTGTGGATCTACTGTGACGGAATCCATATTGTCTATCATGTAAGATCTTATGTTTTTCCAGATACTTTAAGATTTGGGAATTAATGAATTTTTCCATTACTTTGCAAACAACTGAAAAAAGAGATATAGGTCTATAGTTGGAAGGGAGACATTTGGATCCTTTTGGGACAGGTTGCACACGTGCAGCTTTCCAACTATTCGGGAAAAATGCCCGTGTCGTAAGAGATTCGAAAGAGGCAAGTTAAGATGGGTGCAAGCTCGGGAGCACACCTTTTTAAAACGATTGCTGGTATGCCTTCCAGCCCAGACGATTTTTTAGTATTAAGAGAAGAAAGAATACTCTTGATCTGTTTGACTTTAAAAATTATATCGGAATTTTATGAGAAACAGGGCAACTGTTGCAGGGAAGATTAATAGGAGGATCAAGGTGAATTGCAGCAAATTGTTTGGGAAACAGTTCGGCTTTTCCTTTGGAGGAGAGACAATTCCATCTTCAGAGATTAGGGGGGAAAAGAATTTGTGCAAAAGTTCTGACTAATATTTTTGGCAAAGGACCAGAAAGCTTTACTGCCATTTGAGCATGAGAGAACTTTATCTTTATTCGATTGTTAAAACGGCCTTTTGCTTCGATTATACTGATATTTCTCGCTTCGATGCTAGCCTGTCGATTTTCGGGACTGGGTTTTGAAGAAACTTTTTGGACTTAAATTTTTAAAAGTCTGGCTTTGTCACAGGATTTAGAAAACCACGGTTTGTAATTTGAAGTTATGGTTCTTTTTAGTCTGGGGAATATAGGTCTCAATGTCTCGTTGAATTGTTTCGGTAATTTGTTTACATATTTCGGAAGAATCGAAAGTAGAAAAGCAGGTAGGATCCCAAGGGTAGCTGACAAGGAAATCTCTGAGACCATCCCAGTCTGCCGAATTGTAGTGCCAGACGGTTCGTGGCATGCTTTCAATTGCCTCAAAATGAGCGGAGTAAGATACGGTGACCAAACCATGGTCAGAGCAACCAAGGGGAGCAGATAGAGTTCGGGGGTTTAAGTAAGAAAGAGATCTAGGGGTTAGAATTATGGGATAGTCGCCCTTTACTTTGAAAATGGGACCTCTTCGGTCCAGGTCCCGGGGAAAACGAGCTGACCCTGTTCAGCCCTATTGACCCCTGTAGAACTTGCAGATCGCCTGCAAGAAAAAAGAAGAAAACTCCCCAAAAAAAAAAAAAAAAAAATTAAAAATATTAATCTACGTTTCGGTGGCAAGTCGGCCACCGTTGTCAAGATAAAACTAAAACAAAAAATTAAACTAAATTTTAAGAAATTTTTGCTTTAATCACCCAATAATGGTAAAAAAAGAAGTTGCAAAAAGTCTTTTTGACAGAATTAAAATAATTTGTTCTGATGAAAACAAAGAAAAGAAAAAAATAAAGGAAATATTTTAGTTCAAAATAATTATTCTCTTGATTTTATAAACAAATGTTTTTTAAAAATTTTAACAACCAAATTTTTAAAAGAAAACACAAAAAATGTTTTTAAAAGATCCTTATGAAATAATAAATTTTTTATAGGAAACCTCAGACATTAAGTAAACGCATAAAAAACACAGAACATACATTAGAAAGACAGAATTCCACAAATCAAAAATCTGTCAACATGCATTTGATAATAACCACATAATAAACTGGAATGTTTCTAGCTTTTTAGCAAAGAAAACTTGTTCAAAAACGTAAAATTAAAAGGTGCATTTATTTTATTAAATAAAGATAAATGTAGCATCAATATTTTGTTAATTAAATAATACATGGTTACCTATGCTTGATGCTGAAGTAAATTCAGGTAAACTGGGAATCAATTAACACACCATACCACTTTTTTTGTCTTTTTGAATACTATACATATACCAGTGAAATAACCTAATGTCATTTATGACAAAACATCATAAAAGCTATCAGAATTTCCTAAGTTTCAAAGCAAAAATGTCTTAAAATTTAGTTAATTTTTTGTTTTAGTTTCATCTTGACAACGGTGGCCGACTTGCCACCGAAACGTAGATTAATATTTTTTATTTTTATGGGTTTTTTGAGGGTTTTCTTCTTTGTTGCAGGCGATCTGCAAGTTCATAGGGGTCAATAGGGCTGAACAGGGTCATCTCGTTATTCCCCGGGACCTGGACCGAGGAGGTCCCATTAAGTAGTAAAGTGAGTATCCCAAAGAAAACAAACTAAAACATGAATCCGCTACAAAACTACAGAACATATGCCAGACCGATCGAAAGCTTTGATATGTCAAGAGCAACGATCTGGGATTCACCAAGAAACTAAACTTGCTCCAGTTGTGGAAACAAAGAAAAGAAGATCAGCTGTGGATCATGTGACGGAATCCATATTGTCTATCAAAGATCTTATGTTTTTCCAGATACTTTAAGTTTGGGGGAAATTAAAGAATTTTTCCATTACTTTTAAACAACTGAAAAAAAAATAGGGGTATAGTTGGAAGGGAGAATTTGATCCTTTTGGGGGAGGTTGCACACGTGCAGCTTTCCAAATTCGGGAAAATGCCCGTGTCAAAGATTCGAAAGAGGCAAAATTGATGGGGAAGCTCGGGAGCACACCTTTTTTAAACGATTGCTGGTATGCCTTAGCCCAAGATTTTTTTTATTAAGAGAAGAAAGAATACTTGATCTGTTTGACTTTAAAAATTATATCGGGGATTTTATGAGAAACAGGGGAACTGTTGGCAGGGGAAGATTAATAGGAGGATCAAGGGAATTGGGAAATTGTTTGGCAAACAGTTGGCTTTTCCTTTGGGGGGAGAGACAATTCCATTTGAGATTAGGGGGGGAAAAAATTTGTGCAAAAATTTTGACTAATTTTTTGGAAAACCAAAAGCTTTACTGCCATTTAGCATGGGGAACTTTTTTTTTTATTGATTGTTAAAAACCCTTTTTTTTCTGATTTTATATTTCGCCGATGCTGCCTGTCGATTTTTTGGGGCTGGGGTTTTTTAAAAAACTTTTTTTTGGGCTTAAATTTTAAAAATCTGGCTTTGTCACAGGATTTAAAAAACCACGGTTTGTAATTTGAAGTTATGGGGTTCTTTTAGTCTGGGGAAAAAGGTCTCAATGTCCGTTAATTTTTGGTAATTTGTTTACATATTTCGGAAGAATCGAAAGAGAAAAGCGGGGTCCCGGGTAGCTGACAAGGAAATCTCGGGGGACCCTCCCAGTCCCGTTTTGGGGGAGGTTTCGGGCATGCTTAAATTGCCTCAAAATGAGCGGAGTAAGATACGGTGACCAAACCACAAGAACCAAGGGGGCAGATGAGTTGGGGTTTGAAGAAAGAGATCGGGGGGTTAAATTTTATGGGATAGTCGCCCTTTTTTTTTAAAATGGGACCTCTTGTCCAGGTCCGGGGAAAACAGCGACCCTGTTCAGCCCTATTGCCCTCGGGGAATTGCAGATCGCCGCAAGAAAAAAAAAGAAAACCCCCAAAAAAAAAAAAAAAAAAAAAAAATTAAAAAAAATTTTAAAACTAGTTTCGGTGGCAAGTCGGCCATTGTAAAATAAAACAAAAAAAAAATTAAACTAAATTTTAAAAATTTTTTTAATACCCAAAATGGTAAAAAAAGTTGCCAAAAATCTTTTTGATAGAATTAAAATAATTTGTTCTGATGAAAAAAAAGAAAAAAAAAAAATAAAGGATATTTAGTTAAAATAAACTTTGATTTTATAAAAAATGTTTTTTAAAATTTGAACAACCAATTTTAAGACACGAAAACACAAAAAAATGTTTTTTATAAGATCCCTTGCGAATATAATAAATTTTTTATAGGTAAAACTTCCAGACCATTAGCTAAACGCATAAAAGAACACAGAACATACATTAGAAAGACAGAATTCCACAAATCAAAAATCTGTAAAATGATTTGATAATAACCAATAATAAACTGGAATTTTTCTAGCATTTTAGCAAAGAAAACTTTTTAAAAAAAAACGTAAAATAAAGGAGCATTTATTTTATTAAATAAAGATAAATGTAGCATCAAATCTTTAATTTAAATAATACATGGTTACCTGTTGATGAAGAAATAAAACTGGGAATCAATTAACACACCATACCATTTTTTGTCTTTTGAATACTATACATATACCAGTGAAATAACCTAATGTCATTTATGACAAAACATCATAAAAGCTATAGAATTTCCTAAGTTTAAAGAAAAAATGTTTTAAAAATTTTAGTTAATTTTTTTGTTTTAGTTTCATTTTGACAAGGTGGCCGACTTGCCACCGAAACGTAGATTAATTTTTTTTATTTTTAGGGGTTTTTTTGAGGGTTTTCTTTTTTTTGTTGCAGGCGATCTGCAAGTTCGGGGGAATAGGGCGAACAGGTCACCGATTTCCCCCGGGGCCTGGGCCGAGGAGGTCCCAAAGAGTAAAGGGGTATCCCAAAGAAAACAAACAAAACATGAATCCGCACAAAACTCAGAACATATTAACATTTTTTTTGTTGTTACCCTAGTTTCTATTTTTAAAACCAATGAATGGTTAAATTTTTTTGACAAACAAAATAAAGAAAGGGTTCCCCTTTTTAAAAAAACAAATAAAAAAGGCATTTATCCACTGATTAAAAATTAATTGTTAAAAGTGTTTCAATATCCGTATCAGCTTCCTTGTTATTGTTTTATCCGCTTTCATCCAAGATATTGAACTTGGGCCCCCTTGCCTCTGTCGATTAGGCGTTTGAATAGTGTGGTTAGTCAGGGGTGACAAAAACCCTTTTTGGGAAAATTTTAATTCAAATTTTAAATGTTGTAACTCTGTCACAGAATTTTTATAAAAATATTTGGTAGAAGGTTTTTTCGGATAAAGGGTTATTTTTTAAAAAAAAAAATATGTTAATTAAATTTTTTTTCCCCAAAAATTGCTTCTGTTTTTTATAACATATCCGTTTAAAAATATCTAAGTTTTAAATGTGTATTTTTTTTGTATGCATTATTTCTTATTGTATTTAAAAAGATTAAATATAAAAGAAAGGAAAAGGGGGAAAAATTTTTCAAAAAATTTGCCCCAATGCACTTTCTTCTTATTTGTTATAAACGAGAGCAAAAGTCCTACGCTTGAGTATCTTTTGTCTATATATTTTTATTTTGAACTAATTGTTTTAATTTTTAACGGAGATTGAAGAAATTTAAAAATATTTAACAATACTGTTTATTTAAATGATTTTTCAACTATGTAACAATCTTTTATAAACGCTAATAAGTTGTATAAAAAATTTATAAAATTTAAATAAAATAAAACAATGATATGTTAAGGAATTTAACTCTCTCCTTAAATTTTTTTGATTTTTTTGGTAAAAAGGAAAATAAAGAAAATTAGCGTGGTGTGATTTCAAATAAAAGAATAAGTGAGAAAAAAATTTTTTTTTCTAAATTTAAATGATTTGAAAAAAAATTATTTTTTTGGCATCCGCAACGCAAACACTATATACAATTTCATTTTTGTTTTACTTATTTTAATTAGCATTCCATTTACGCAAACCTTTTTTTTAACAAGTCTTTTTGAGTTTCTGATGTTTCGGAAAGTTGTTTTTAAAATATATATGAGACGAAAAAATACATTACTTTATAGGGATAAAGTAACTTGACCGGGTAAAAAAGAAATTTAGTATTTTTACTAACACAGGGTTAATTTGCAATTTTTTTTTTGAAAATTAAAAAAAGTTATTATAAACCTTAACGGTAATACTGAGTTTGAATTATTTGAAATATTTACAAGGACAGGTACATCTTCTGATTTATTACTGTTGGTTTATTTTGACAATATGAACCCTTTATATTATACAAAATTCACTTTAATTCTTATCAAAAAGGTAAAACAGTATGAAATAAAACGTTGTACGATACACGGCCGTAAAAAATCATTAAAGTACTGTCAAACGGGGTCTGCCCGCCGTCGCCTTGTCCAAAAATTAGATTTGATTTAAAATACCATTTTCCGGCCTTGTAACGTAATAGTTTTTATTACCCCTACGGAAATGACGATTTTTTCCGGGATACAAATTCTCGGGAATTCTTCGGGAAGTCATGCAAGAACAAAAAACCTTTTTGGCGGGAATGAACAATATTTTTTTTTTATTAGGTACCTGAAAACAACATAAACAAAAACATTGCAAAAAATTTAAGAAAATTACGATTAATTATTTTT
>JAHBCN010023673.1:0-12440 GCA_019359885.1 Listronotus oregonensis | reverse complement strand
TTTAAATAATTTTTAAAAATACTGGCTGTTATTTTTTTTTTTTAATATGAGGGTTTCCCCAAAAAGTTTTTTTAAATAACCCATTAAATTTGGTTTTTTATTTGCCGGGGACGGACAGCCTTTTAAAATGAATTTTTTCCCCTGGAAAAGGCCTTTTTTGAACCTTGCTTAAACAAAAAAAGGTATTTAAACCCATAAAATAAATTTTTAAAAAAATTTATGGGGTTGAAAATTTTTTAAATATCATTTTTGAAATTTTTTTTTTGGAAAAACCTTATAAACGTAGTTTTTAAACTTATTTGAGATACGGGGTGGAAATTTTTTTCAAAATTAATAATTTATTATTAATTTTTTAAAAATTTTAGATATTTTAATGAAATTTGGCAAATGTATTTTTAAAAAAAGTTTTTAAAATGTACCATTTTTTTATATCCACCAGTTTTCGTACAGAATTTGCCGCCTGTTTTGGAAAAAAAAAAAAATGTGGCCAAAAAAAGCCCTTGATACATAGTATATGTGTGCAAATTTTCCATTAAAATATCTAAAGTGGTATTACAGATATTAAATATAAATGATTTATTTTTAAAAATTTTACCACCCTGTACCCCCAAAAAAGTTAAGACGTTTAGGACATACTTTTAAAAATGGGGTTTTTTTTTTAAAATGGCCCAAAAATTGCCCCCTAAATATTGATACAATTGAAAACCCCCCGTATAATGAAAAAAAATGCCAACCATGATATTTTTTTTCATAAACAGTTGTTTTTATGATGGAATCAAGAGCCCCTTTTTTTTAGTTTAAGGTTAAAGCTACCAAAAAAATAATTTGGGGTTAAGCCTATACTTGGGGGGTTTTAAAAAAAATTGATTTTATTGTGTCAGTGCTAGTCAGTCCCTGGAAACAAATATGCCAAATATGATTTAATGGGTTCATTTTAAGAAGACTTATCTAGAACCATCAAAAAAAAAAATATTAAATTACGCCTATTTTTTAAAAGTTAAAAGTTTATGGGAACTTGTCATAATTTTTGGTTCCCCCCCAAAGATTCCGAGAGATTGCCCACATATTCTGGGACCCCCAAAAGGTTTTTAAAAAAAAATTTAAATCCCCCCAAATAGGAATGACTTTAAAAGGGTTTTAAAACCACAATTTTTTTGAAAAATTTTTTAAAAAAACTTTTACAGAAATTGAATTATTTATAGTAGGTTTTATTATTACATCCTTCCAAAAAAAACATTTTGTTTAAATTTTTTTATTTAGAACATAAAAAAAAAAATAGTAAAATTGACTTTTTAAGGGGCCCCCAAAAAATTTTTAAACCGATCTACTTACTATACTCGATTTTTTCCGTTTTTGCTTTTGAAGGAAGAAAAAATATTTGCTTGAATTTCTAATGTTCTTTTTAAGATTGTGATTTTAAAGAATTGAAACTTTGACTCTGGACAAATTTTCAAATTAACGCCAAAAATTTGGGAGTGGCCCCTATCATATTTCAAAGGCTGGGCCCGAACTTTTAAACCAACCCCGTTACAATTTTTTACTGTTTGATCCGTTATAGCTTGGTGGCGGCTTGGGAAAATTAATATTTTTTATAGACAATTTTTATGATCTACAAATTTTTTCTAATTATTTTTTTAAAAAACATACCATTTTGCCGAAAACCTTCTGAGACCATTATATGTGTGATCTAAAAAGCCCCCTTCTATCCTGTACCTGGAAAAGATATTATTCAAGGTCAAATGTCACGAAAGGGGTTTTTCGCGTTTTTCAGTAAAATGGTAAGTTTTATCACAAAAATAGCTTAGACAAAAATTGTAGACCATAAAATTATCTCAAAAAAATATGTTAATACTTTTTTCCTAAGAGCCTCCATTTCTAAGATAACGGATCAAACAGGTAAAAAAGTTGTATTTTTCAACTGTATAGACAAGTGTAGAAGTTCGGACCAAGAAAATCCCTTTAAGGGCTTGTTCTAGATATGGAACACTACGTCCTATTAAATTTTTGTGCGATTTGGAGTTGATAGAAATTTGTACTGAAGGGTCAAAATTTGCATTTTTTTCAAAATCACAAACTTTGAAACGCAACATTGCCAATTATTGCAGGCAAATAATTTTTTTGCATTACTCGCTTGAAGAGCATACACCAACAAAAAAAAAAAACAAGCTATAGCGAGAGTAGATCGGTTAAAAAATGAATTTTTGGCGGCCATTTGAAATTGGCTATTTTACTATTTTTTTTATTTTTTTAAACTACGTTCTAAATAAAAGTTAAATGGTCTAGGGAAACAAAATATTTTTTATATATACTAAAGGATGTAATAAATAAAACCTAGTAAAAACAATTCAATTCCGGCTAAAAGTTTTTAAAATCAAATTTTCGAAAATAGGCTAAAAATAGTGGATATTAGGCTTTTAAATAGTCATTCCTCGTGACCTATGGCAGTTAGAGGACTTAAATTTGGTTTTTGGAAATCTCTTATAAGGTATTTCAAGATTCCCGAGTTTAAGCAAAATCGATTGACCCGTCCCGAAAAAATCATCGAAATGTAATGGAATTGCTCATATACATATATTGAATGACAAAGAAACCTGAACATCCAGTTAAAATGATTTTATTTCAGTAAAATTTTACACAAATATCAGAACGGTCGTAGTGAGCAAATAATTAAAATTTCACTTCAATTTCTTAAAGATAGACTAAGTTTATTATTCGATTTGTTTAATAATGTGTTGATGCGTCATGGTGTCTCACACATTCATTAATGCGTCTAGACAGACTCCTAATTAGGTGATCAATATACTTCTGGTGTGAGCGATCTCCTGGTCAGTCTCGGAATTTGGTTTGGTATACCGATGGATCCAAGACTGACAATGGAGACGGCGCAGGAATACATGGTATGACCCCCATGTTTAATGCTTATGCTTCCCTGGGGAAATATGCCACTATTTTCCAGGCGGAAATATATGCCATTGAACTTTGTCTGCGAAAGAACTTGGGGAGGAGATATAGGGCAGGGACATTACTATCTTCTTTTGATAGTCAAGCGGCCATAAAAGCTTTGGCATCCCAACAAGTCAACTTAATTTTGGTTTAGAACTGTCTGCAATGCCTCCTACTGGCTAACCACAACAAAGTTACACTCTCCTGGGTGTCAGGACACAGGGGAATACAGGGCAATGAAAATGCAGACTCCCTGGCCAGGCGAGGCTCCGCAGCAATGTTTGTGGGTCCTGAACCTATTTTTGGAATACCAAAAGCCTCGGTTCGTGGCTACATGACTCGGTGGATTCAAACACAACATCAGTCATACTGGAACCACATTCCAAGGCAACATCACAGTAAATCAATGTTGAACTCACCATCGAAAGCATTGACAAGTGAATTACTAAAACTAAATAGGAATCAGATTAGAATAGTGACAGGATTAATAACCGGACACTGCACTCTAAGAAAACATATGCACACTATGGGCATCTATAGAGAAGAACCCATTTGCAGACTATGCGACGAAGAGAAAGAGACAGCCTCTCACATCATATATGAGTGCCCTGCACTTACATACTGGAGAACAAATCAAAACTTCATGGTGGACACTAACCACCAGGAGGCTGGAGACCGGGAAAAGAACAGTAAAAGGGCTCCTACACCTGTCAAAGGTGTCAAACCTTAACTGAAACAAATACACAAGAGATACAACAAGCCCTGTAGGCTGCAGTGTCGAGGCGGACAAAACCTCAACTTGTGTATTTATTTTATCAATCAATCAATCAATCAATCAATATACTCCTTGGGTATGTCATCCCAGGCCACCTCAACCTCGTGTCGAAGCGCAACCAGAATTTGAGGTGGTTGTTGTAAGTTGTTTAGTCTTCTACCGATCATGTCCCACACGTGTTTAATGGGGGACAAATCGGGAAACCGTGGTGGCCAAGGCAGCAAATTAATTTCGACTTGTTTAAAATAGTCCAACGTTACTCTTGCCACATGTAGTCGGGCATTATCCTGGTGGAAAGTTGGGTTTTGGAGAGTCCTAAGGTATGGAATTAAATGTGGCTCCACTACTTCTTCAATGTAACGCTGAGCATTCATGCTGCCTCTAATGAACAGACCTAGAGCCGTATGCAATGGCACCCCACACCATAATCCCAACATGAAGCTAACAAAAATCGGATCACGCGTTCTCACGTCGCCTTCTACCGTGACCAACGTGCATGGCTAAACAAAATCGGGATTCGTCGCTAAAGACCATTGTGTTCCATTCCTGGTTCCACGCTAGTCATTCTTTTTTACTCCACTAAAGTCGATTGTTTCGATGCTTTTGAGTTAAAGGTAAGACCCAGTGAGACGGAATGAAAAAAGAGCAAAACTTTTTATTTCGCGATAAACTGTTTGCATTCCAATTACCCTTTCATGTTCTGTAAACTACTGGTTTGCAATTGCCCTGGTTGTGAAGAAACGATCTCGTTAAACTAGCAATCTTAGGCGGCGGTCTTGAAGAGGTGTTGTTCTGCGAACTCGTCCTGTACCCCTGGCTCTTTGTGTTCGGCCTTCTTAAAGCCATGCCTGACAACATTTCACCACAGTATCTAAAATTCTTTGCAGTCTAGCACCAATATCCCGGTAAAAAATTCTATTCTCCCTTACTTTAACTATTCGTCCCCGTTCAAACTCGCTTAATTGGCGATGATTTGCATTTCTTCTCACTCTGGGCATTATTAACACTTGCAAACAAAGTCTACTAACACGATCATTGACAAGCCCGATCGTACTAATCTTTAATATTTCATTTATTTTAGCTATTACATATTGAAAAAAAATCTGGATGAAAAAAAATGCGAAAGTGATAAGGTTAAAATTTATCATGCGTTGTGTTTGTAATGATAAACTTGTAAACAAAAAGTTAATGAAAACAAATCATTTTTACTGGGTATTCGGGTTTCTATGTTACTTAGTATATAAATAACTATTAACGTACCTTGACCAAGATGTTTTTCACCTTCAGTTTTTTTCGTCTCTACAGAAGTTGTTTTCTTTACATCACTCGGAAAATCACCAGACGAGGGTCCAGATCCAAACAGCCCTAGAACGTCGGTAACTCCCGTATTTAATGCCGTTCTGCCCCTTCTTGAAGTAGCTTGTCCTTTTGGTGGATCTAGAATGGACTCTAGGCCATCTATAGTGGTTTTTTGGCCTTTCTGACCTCTGGTATTACTCAGAATATCTTCTAAAGATCCCGTGTTGGCTTTTTGTTTTCCTCCATCTCTTATAGTGTTTTCAAGGGAACTAAAACCACTTTTTCGTTCTCCTCTATTTAAATCAGAACCAGTAGAAGTTTTTTCAAGGCTACTAGGACCACTTTTCTGGATTTTGCTGTCTTTAAGAATATCCTCAAAAGATGTCGCTTTTTTCTGATCAGATTTTTGACCTCTTTGAGGCAAAATATCGTCCAAAAGATCAAAGGACTTTTTGCTATCTGTTTTTGAGGGGCAGTTGATAAAATGTCATCTAACATGTCGCCTTTTTGAGTATTCTTTGAACCTAGCAACTCTTTTTTAGGAAGATCCAAATCATCCGATGTGCCCAACCAGTCAAGGCCTTTGCTGCCTAAAGAACTTTTTGATGTTCCTGTAGTTTGCTCTACGTTATCATTGGATTTAGATTCCTCTACGTTAAAACGGACCTAAAATTATGTTAGGGTCGGTTCAATTTTTTTTACAAACTGTAAAGGAGTAAAGTTATTTATGGTACTAGTGTGTTATGTTGAAAATAAGTCACGCGAGAAAAATTTATGGTATTTTTTTTAAGTGACTTAGAAAACATAACACACGAGTAGCATACAATGTTTTATCCAAAAAGTGAGAAATCATAACACACGACGAGCAGGTTTTATTTAAGAACTGAAAAAACTAACAGGTATTTGTTGGGAATGAGTTTCTTTTAAAGCAAGATTTATAATTTTGTATTTCCTGACGTTTTGCGTTGAAGTTTGGTGTTTATGCTGCAGCTGCTTGCACAGTGTAAATTCACCTTTAGCATTCAAGCTCGGATTCAAGTAAGTTGTTTTTGGTTGTCATGAAACTTAAAATATTATTAACAATAAATACAATTTGACATTGTTAGATTCTATTGTGCCAAAAGCGTCTTTTAGAGTTGAAAAATGAAAGAAATTGATGAGAATTATGTGCTCCAGGACATAATTGCGGAAGCAGAAGAAGCGGCAATGCAGATATTACCAGAAAAATCCCGAGATTGTTATGACCAGGAGTGCAAAGTTTTTGAAAAATGGATGGAATCAAAAAAGATAAAAAGAATTGACAAAAACGTTTTGCTGGCTTAATTTTTACATTTACAGAAAAAATAAGCTCCATCATCTTTATGGATTAAATACTCCATGCTTCGCTCGACCCTTCATCTTTATAAGAAAATCGACATTTCAAAATATGGCAAATTTACTAAACTGCTCAACAAAAAGATCGTACCATTTAATTTTTAGACCCATTTTTAAACTGCTGTAACTTTTTTAAAAATTAACTTTTTTAAATATCTATAACGAAGTTTAAATCCGCGTTTCTTCTACTTTACGCTGTATTGCATTTAGTTTTAGTAAGATGAATATTATCATGATGTACAGGGTGATCAATAGAGTGCTGCAAAAAAACAAAAAATTCGAGTGTGTTCCATTTGAGTGGTATTTTTTTGGTCGTTATAATATGGGTTGTTACCAAGGTCATATCAATATCTCTAGACGTTTATGCCAGTTTTTGAATTGAGGACCTCTGGCTTGCGATACACTTCTAAACGTCAAATTTTGATAATAAATTCTTTTAAAAGCTATAACTGGAAAATGGATTGACGGATTTCAACGAGTGTTTCATATTCGGAAAGCTCATTTCATGTAAATATTTTATGTCCTAAGCACTTTTCGATAGGTTATAATTTTATGAGTATACGGGGCCAACAAATACCAAAAACGTAGCTGATTTAAGAAATCCTAAATATGGGGTAAATTATTGAACGCCAAAGGGACCATATGTGTGTGTTTTATTTTAAAAAAGGGCCAAGTTGAACTTTGTGTCATTATTTCGAAACGATTTCTACCGTTAATCGATTTATGCTGTTTAAGTGCCTGTAAACTTATTCAGCAAAAATGCGTCGTTATTATAGCATTAGGTCTGAATGGTAGGAATTCCAACAACGTCTTAAAGTTTTAAACATTTTTAAACACAAATTAGGGTATTTGGTGTTGTACACCATGATATACGGAGTGATCAACAAAGTGCTTGCAAGCTGGCTGGGAAATCCTAAATTTACATTCATCTAGGATTTTAATAATAAAGACCTTCAACAACGTCTAGGAATATGGAAAAAACAATATTATTCTAATAAGTAAAACATTTTGCTATCCAAAATGGCACAAAATTATATAAACATTTAAATTTTGAAAGCACATTGTTGATCACTCGGTATATCATGGTGTACAACACCAAATACCCCAATTTATGTTAAAAAATACTATGTTTAAGACGTTGTTGGAATTTCTACCATTCAGACCTAATGCCATAATAACGACGCATTTTTGCCGAATAAGTTTACAGGCACTTAAACAGCATAAATCGATTAACGGTAGTAATCTTTTCGAGATATGGACACAAACTTCAACTTGGTCCTTTTTAAAACAAATCACACACATATGGTCCCTTTGGCGTTCAACAATTTACCCTATATTTAGAATTTTTTAAATCAGCTACGTTTTTGGTATTTGTTGGCCCCGTATACTCATAATATTATAACCTATCAAGAAGTGCTTAGGACATAAAAAATCTACATGAAATGAACTTTCCGAATATGAAACACTCGTTGAAATCTGTCAATCCATTTTCCAGTTATATCTTTTTAAAGAATTGATTACCAAAATTTGTCGTTTAGAAGTGTATCGCAAGCCAGAGGTCCTTAATTTAAAAACTGGCATAAACGTCTAAAGATATTGATATGACCTTGGTAACAACCCATATTATAACGACCAAAAAAATACCACTCAAATGGAACACACTCGATTTTTTTGTTTTTTTGCAGCACTCCATTGATCACCCTGTACATCATGATAATATTTATCTTACTAAAACTAAATGCAATACAGCTTAAAGTAGAAGAAACACGGTTTTAAACTTCGTTTTAGATATTCAAAAAAGTTAATTTTTAAAAAAGTTACAGCAGTTTGAAAATGGGTCTAAAAATTAAATGGTACGATTTTTCTGTTGAGCAGTTTAGTTTCTTGAAAAGTAAATTTCAATGATACAAACTCAAAAATTTCAAAACATAGGAAAGAACTAAAATCGAAACCTTTTTACAACTAACAGGCCCCCTACAGTGAGTATTTACTAATAAAAGTAGCTTTGATTATAGGGATTACTGGGGCCTTGTAGACATAATGAGTTAACACATTTAAAAATTAAAAATGTTTAAGATAAAGGAAATTTTTTATTTGGTATGTTGCCAGAAACGAAAAACTAAAAAAACAAGAAGTTTAAGGATTCTTAAAGAAGGATTTCCAGTAAAACCCTGCTGATTTGTGTAAAAAATATATTTTTTTGCGACCAAAAAACACCAGCCACAGCTGCTTTTTTGTCTTTTATAAAAATGGCAAATGTACCAATCGGTGTGTGGGTATAAATACCTTTTCAGAAGTACCCTCAAAAATTGCTGCGTATGTAAAACTAAAGGGTCAAACACAAGGAGTATGGATGCCCAATGCTATTGCCCATTCGATCAAAAAATGTCCAGCCCAGTATGAAAATAACTGTCAGTGTTGGCCCCGCCGATTCTTCGCAATAACAAAATTCCACGAAACAATTTAATGTGTTGCCTACTTACACACTGATAAATCAGTGTGAAGTTAGCCAACACATTATAATTTTATGAGAGCCGGAGTACCGTTTTTTTGGATTGATAAAAACCTTCTTATTTTAGTGATTAGTGTTTATTAAATTGTGACTATAATTTTGTGTTTATTGTTTGTTACTTATAATATCGTAACAAAATGACTAGAGGTTGTATGGTTTTGTCTTGCAAATCCAAGGGTAACATACCCGTCTTTTTAACTTTAGGTAAGTTTTTTTTATATTTAAATTAGGTGCTTCTTATAAGACGTAACGTTAGGTAACCGAATAAATAATAATATATCAATTATGAATAATAGAAAATGAAAATTTCATAGGAAATATTAGTGAGAAAGTAAGGCAATCTTAACTATTTTTTTAGATGATTTCCACAATGTTTGTGTATTTCTGTGGGTTATTAAAAAGAAATAAGGTTTACATTTAGGTACTTTTATTTCATTTAATAATTTATACACTCTTTAAAGGATCTAAATTATTGATTACTAGGCAGACAGGCAAATTTTAATATATACAGGTCCCTCTAATTGAATGAAAGGAAGTAAATTTTGGCACGGTTTGGGCGTTGATTACAAATCTAAAAAAAAATTCGGCAATGTTTCGTTTTCGAGATATTCGTCATCAAAATTGAAAATCAAACTAACCTTATTTACACTATTCTCCTTCTTTGCACAAATTTTTGATTTTCACTAAATTGGCAACAATATTTCACAAACACCTTTTAAAAACTTTTTTTTATGTTTATTTTACACCTTTCTTACACTTTTATTTTTTAAGCAAATATGGTTGCTGCCTTTGAACTTAAAAGTTCGCAATTTAATGGAAAAAAGATGTAAAATAAATAAAATACAAGGTTTTAAAAGGTGTTTATAAAATATCGTGTGCCACTTTAGTGAAAAATCAAGAATTTGTACAAAAAGAAGAGAATATGGTGAAAATGAGGTTAGTTTAATTTTCAACTTCGATGATGAAGATCTCGGAAAAGAAACGTTGCCGAAAAGATATTTTTTCAGATTTGCAATCACCGCCCCAAAAAACCCCTGTATACCAAATTTGATCAAAATCGGAGAAGGGGCAACTTTCGAGACAATACCATTTGTTTAAAAATAAATTAGATTTTTGGTTTCTTAATCGTGCATTATCAACTTTTTAAGCTCGACATACTGTACACACATAATATTTAACGGATACTGTTACAATGGATACCAGGTACAAAGGTTACTAAACATTTTTAACCACTGTTATTCTGTCTCATGAATGTTTGTTATTAGTGAAAAGTATATGCCTAAAAAGCAGTTATAAAAATTTTCACTTTTTAATGTACAACCAGAATCTTAGAATTAGATTAAACTCATTTACACTATCTTGCCCTTCTTTTATCACAAAATTGGTGATAAGTACATAATACTATCATACAATGTTTGAAATTTAGTTTAAAAAATCGTGTTTTTATTTATTTACAAATGATTTTTTGGGAAAATACAAAACTTCAAAATATCGACCATTTAAATAGAAGGCAGTAAAGTGGCGCCATCTATTCTTTCCATATTATATCAGATGATATAAAATCTAATATTACACAATAATTTTAAATATTCTATAGTAGTACCCTTTTAATAACCAAAATTTTTGGGGCAAAAAAAAAAAAAAAAGTGAATTTGGGAAATTTTGGGATTTATGATGTTTTTATAGATAGTAACAAAGAATTATAAACCCTGACCTACTATTCATTCCCAAAATTCCCCGGGGCCAACCCCCTATTCCCGCCCCCTGCACGTGGACAATTTTGTTTACGTATTGGGCTTCCAAAATTTTAAATTTCCCTTTGGGCAAACACCAAAAACCCGGGCCACTGTTTGGGAAGATCCTCCGTTACCCTACACCCTTTTTTAAATTAAATCAATTTAATTATCTCTACGTAGAAGCTTTTAATAAAATTTTAAATAATTTTCGATAGGGATTTTTTGGTTTTATTTGAGTTTCAAATGGTCGGTTAAAACGGAACATAAAACTGTTTAAAAATTTTGGGTAATTGTCTGAAAGATTTTTGCCCGTTTTGGGGCCAAAAGGGGGTTTTAATTGAATTAAAAAAAATTTTTTTCGGCAACGTTTTTTTTCGGGATTTTTATCATAAAATTTAAAAAATAAACAAACCCTTTTTTTATATTCCCCTTTTTTTTGAAACCAATTTTGATTTTTACACTAAGGTGGCACACAATATTTTTTAAAAACCTTTTAAAACCTTGTATTTTTTTTTTTTTATATTTTTTTCCATTAAAAAAAGCTTCAAAGGGGGCCCCATGATTCCCTAGTTAAACATGGGGGCCACGTTCCGGCGGGAAAGGGGAGGGCAATTTAAGGGGTGAAAATAAAAAAAAACAATTTTTAAAAAGGGTTTTTAAAATTTTGGGCCCCAATTTTTATGAAAATCAAGAATTCTTGAAAAAAAAAGGAGGAATAGTTAAAAGGTTGTTTGATATTAACGATGATGAATATCTCGAAAATAAAACGGCGAAAAAATTTTTTTCGATTCGTAATCCCCCAAAAAACCCCGTATACCAAACTTGGTCAAAATCGGAAAGGGGAAATTTTTTGAGAAAATTTACCTTTTTATAAACTCATTTTTTCCCAAAAACGTCAAAAAAAAAGTTAATGGGAGGTTACATTTATAACGGGACACCCGTCGGGGTTTTGATTATTTTACGTGGTTTTGAGTCCTTTTTTTTTGGAAAAAAAAAAATGTTTTATAAAAAAAGGGGGTTTTTTTCCATATTATTTTTAAAATTAAAAAAAAAAATTTTGCAAAAAAAAAAAAAAATAAAATTTAACTTTTTTTGGGAAACCCCGTAAATTACAACCAAAGTTTTTTTTTTTCTGATATAAAAAAAATTTTATTATATTTTTTATAAAATTTTTTTAATATTTTATTAAATTTTTAAATAAATTAAAAAAATTTATAAAAAATATAAAAAATTAAAATAAAATTTTATTTTAATTTTAATTTACTAAATAATGTTTATTTTTTGATTAAAAAAATTCCCCCTAAGGGAAGGAAACTTGTCGTGAATAGATTTAAAAACTTTGATTTTGCTGCTAAACCTGTATTTCCCATACTTGGTCGGTCCTGGGGGTTTTTTCAGGAAATTTGAAGGACATAAATTTTTAAGGATAAAATTTTTAAAATTTTTAAAGGGTTTAAAAAATTTTATAATCTCTTTTTTTTAAGTTCAGATGCCCATCCGCGTTATTACAGGATTTTTTAAAATTTTTTAAAAAAAATTTTGTGCTAGTCCAATAGAAAAAGTATAATAATTATCCTGAAAAAAAAAGGATATCCAAAACTTTGTTATCATTACGTGCTGCAGTCCTTTTTTTATTTTAAAGCTTTTTCGTTCAATAAATTTTTACTATGTATTTAATAGTATCTACAAATGGTACCCGTTGTTAAGGATATAATAGGAAAAATTTCCCCTTTTCACTATCGTCACATTATTATTGTTACATAAAAAAAACGCATAATAGCGTTTTTTTTTTTTCTTCCCC
>JAHBCN010023672.1:0-12405 GCA_019359885.1 Listronotus oregonensis | reverse complement strand
CAAAGGGTTTTTTTATGCAATATTTGCATTCTGTTAAACTGTTCATTGTTGACGTTGATGACTAAAACATCTAAGAAAGTAAGCTTTTTCATACTGTAAAGTTTAAGATTAGCAACTTTATTGAAAAGATCAACTTTTCTCACGCCCGCAATACAGTGCTTATTTAAAAAATTATTTAAATCAAGATATTAATTTATTTTAAATAAGGTTATTTTTATTAGAAACATACCACCTAGTTGCAGGTTTATTAACAGAAACAAAATTTAAAAGTAAACCAAAATAATAATAAGTGAAAATCATTGAAAGACTTTGTAAAAAACAAATAAAGTTTTTCTGGGATGATACATTCAATTTAAATTTTATTTTAACCATCATTTCCTTTGATTAACGTCTTTTTAACCTTTCTACTATCCGAAGACTTTAAACAATTTTAATTTAATTTTAATTTTTAAAAAACATTGCAACAACCAACATAACTTTTAAACTACGCATCTTTAACGCTTCTGCTATTTTAACCAATTGAGGTATTCTATTATTTTAAACATTATACGAGTATATACAACATAAAGGACATAAAAAATAACTCTTAAGTTTTTTGGGTTTAAGGCTACTTTTAAATTATTATATTTCTAAATTTTAGCATAATTTATTACCATTTTAGAATTTCAGTAATTTTTTTTAGAAAAATAGTCAAGAGACAAAAAATTATATTGCTTTTTCTTCTTTCTTTGTCTTGAAAATCTCTTGAACATAATTTTGAAGCACTACGAGAAAAAAAGATCCTATTTAAAAACCATATTTCTGATTATAATTTGAAATAGCTTAAAATATGTATAAATAACACACCTTTATAGTAACCATAGCACATAACCATATAGCACACCTTTATAGTAACAGGCATCAGGCTGCGATCACATGGAGTTCTTACAAAAGAAATGGCTCATACCATACGTGAGTGCAGGAGGGATATTTTTTTTGCATTTATATATTAAAAAGTATTGGTTTATTATTATTTCTTGGAATAATATGAAGTATTTATAAAACGAAAAGGGTGGATTCTAAACATTTTCAAATTGCATTGCATCTAGCGCCAGACTAAATAATTGGAAAAGCAGTTTTTAGGACAAACGAAAAATTGGATCCTATTTATTTTTATTAAGCTATAAAAAAAAAAAACAGCTGGTTGTTAGTAAATGCGGTCTTAATTTTCCGGGTGTTTCAAAAGGTTTCCCCCTTATACATTTTTTTTTTTCAAGGGGAAAATGAAATTTGCCGTGTCGATTTAACCGGAAATGACCCCCAATTTTTTTAATTTTAAAGGAAACCTTTTTTTTTTTTCCCCTTTTCGATAGAAAATTTTAAATACAATGACCCCCAATAAATTTTTAACATTTTATTTAAAAATTTTTAAATTTTTTTAAAATGAAAATCTAGAGTGCCATGACGTCGTTAAAACAACCAATTTTAAGTCGTGGAGGCGTAAAAAAAGGTTTTTTTATTATCTGATGTATTTTTTGTCTTTTTCAAAAAGTAAAAATATTCCAAAATTGTATTTCTAGACATAACTCAATTTTTTCAAATGAAACGATGGGGGCTCGTTGTCATATTTTTGACTTGATATTTTAAGTTAAATCAACGCTAAAAATGCAAAATAGGTATATTAGTTGTTGCTTATAAAACTATTAAAGCAACCGGGCCGTGGTTCTCGATTAAAGGATTCTACATGCATTTTCGGCAATTTTTAGTGTGGCCTGAAATAAACAAAAACGTTGATGTTTAACAGTGATGTTACATAATATATTTAATAATTAAATTCGAGTTAGTTATTTAAATTTATTGCTGTGTTCATTTATAAGGCATTTTAATGTAAATACCCATAAATATAATAAATAATAATAATAATAATAAAAATAATAATAGTAATAAAATAAATATTATTTTTGTGAGCAACAACTACTATGCCTATTTTTTTGCATTTTTAGCGTTGATTTAACCTAAAATATCAAGTGTGGGGTATCAAATTATTCAGAAAGAAATGCTCTTTTCAAATATGCCAACGAGCCACCATCGTTCCATTTGAAAAAATTGAGTTATGTCTAGAAATACAATTTTGGAATCTTCTTACCTTTCTGAAAGAGACAAAAAATACGTCAGATAATAAAAACTTTTTTTACGCCTCCCTGACTTAAAATTGGTTGTTTTAACGACGTCATGGCACTCTAGATTGAATTTTAAAAAATTAAATATTTTTAAAGTAAAATGTCAAAAGTTGACATATGGGATGTCATTGTATTTAGGATGTTATTTTCTATCAAATAGGTGAAAAAATACAGGATGTTCCATTTAAAATTAAAAAGTTGAGGTCATTTCCGGTTAAACCGGAAATCGTCAGAAACAATTGAATACGTCATTAAATGCATTTTTAGGTCATATATCAACACGGCAAATTTCATTTTCCCATCTTGAAAAATAAAAAAGTTATAGGGGGGAACCCCTTTGAGAAACACCCGGTATATGTACGAACGCAAGGTCCAATCTTAGCTATAAAACTAAAATAAAAAAAATTAGTTTAAAATTGCTTATGAAAAAGGCTCTGTTTTACTGTCAAATAATGTTTTATCATATTTTACATTTAGTTTAAAAACTACTTAAAGAAATTGTTATTAACACCTTTTTTGTAGTCATAAAATGAATAACTTTGACGCTTCAGATTGGAAAATCGAAAAACAATCTTCGTCAGATAATATAAAAAAATATTTTTGCTGTTTTAGAACAAAGTAATGAAAGAAAATCAGATGGTTACTAATAGATTGTGTCTAGTCGTTTTTTGACATATTTAAGGTGATAGGCATTATAAATGACTCGATTTTCTCCTAAAGAAATTTGAAGCGTTAACCCCTCATAATCAAAAAACAGTCGAGAAACTGTACGTGTGTCAAACTGAGCCTAATAAAGTCATATAAGAAGTTTCGAAACAGTATCATATTAATTAATTATAATTAATAATTAGTAAACTTTTTGCCGATAGACCCTATTACTAAATTATTTTGGCGAATTTTGTTTGCTCATAATAATTAAGGATTCCGTAAAAAATATTATCCCCTTTCCACGCTACTACGATCAAAACTTTATTATTTATTAAAAACACATTTTTTTTTCTTCGGCTAATACATAAACTAAAAACTTGGTTATTACCCTCTAGTATAAATGCTTTTAACTTACCTTACAAATTGTAAACCTAAACTTTTTACTTCGTTCAGTAGTTATAAATTGTAAAACTTTGGCTAGAAGATATCACGCTTTTTTATTTTTCTGCAATAAATGGCCCAAAAAAGAGACAACAAAAGAACTGTTAAGCTAAATGGCTCTAATTTATTTTAGTTATAGTTCGGTGCAGAGAATAAAGTTTATTTGTTCTTTTACACACGATAAATATGTTACCGGCAAAGGGCTTTATTTTTTAATGCAAAGGTGAGCATGTGATTGTTTTTAAATAAATGTTAAAGGCTGTTTGTAATATTAGCTGGAAATAATTCTGCTTTTGATTTATAAATGTTAAGTATGGTACGTTTCACAATAATTCGTTGATTTCTTGACCGCAATAAAATTTAAATTATAACCCTCAGTGAAAAACCCAACCATAAATAGGTTGCCTGTGAAATATCTATTGTGTACAGACCTTTGTACAGGCCCTGATTACCTACTAATATTAATAGTTTAGGTTAGCTATTTCGGATGCTCAATAAGACACACAAAAATACCTTAACAAACTCCAGACGACTGATGAACTAAGACTAAAAGACTCTGCTTTAAATTCAACAGCTGCAATTTGCATGTACCTACATAATATACCGTAGGTACAATAATAAATAAAGAAGATTTTAAGTCCGGACCTAATGAGGTACCCAAAATTGAGTTTTACGACTGACAGTAGCTAAAACGAGAAATCAACGAATTTTGTGGAACTTACTGTAAAATAGACACTAAGAACTAAGTAATCATAAATACGTCAAAAAACTCCATGTTAACGATTTTATATATTTTTCCAATTTTTTTATTTTTAATTATTATGTATTTTTTACATTATTTTTCTGATAGAATAGGCCCATTGTATAAAGATCCTTTCGGTGTCCCCAAACAAGGACTTTTTAATAAGAACAACTAACAAACAACAAAAAAGTCTTTGGTATGTTTCTTAAAACTAAAATTTGTATTTTGAATGAAGGTTTTTACGTAGAATTTATTTTATATAATATTTAAAAGCCCCCTAAAATTAAAAACGTATTTCTTAAGCGATGTAGATGAGCATTAAAAATATATAATTTCTTACACAAATATTTTTTGGCGTTATCGTTTAGTTTATTTATGTATGCAATTATATAAAAAATATGTTTTTTTTTTATATTTTCTAAAATTTAAATCGGATTTGTTTTTAAAAGACAAAGTTATAATAAAGGGAAAACTGAACCTTTTCGCATTTTCCCTCTATTCTATACAAATTATATATAAAACATTTTCTTTTAACCTCCTCCTGTTTTTCAAAAATTCGGTAAGTTATTAAATAATTTTTCGATTATATTATATTAGCGCTTTTTAATTGTTTTAGACTAACAGAAATTACAGAAAACCAAGTCTATACTATTCCTATGGTAAATTTAATATAAACCAGAGAAAAAAAACGGTGTCTTTATTAATTTATTTTTTGAATAAAAATTATGATTCGTAGAAATATTTTCCTGTACTAAGCCTAATTACAATTATTTTACTAATTATTAAAATAAAATAGACTGTAATAGTAAGCAATTGCCGTGTTATACTAAAGCCGGATGTCATATACTTTGATACTGTGTAGTATAGCAATTACAAACCCTTAAATTAAACTCTTTCCACCGGTTTTGCATTTTCCCCTCTATTCAATACAAATCATACATAAAACATTTTCTTATAAACTCCGGCTTTTTTTTAATAATAATAATACATATAATAATATTAATAATATTTGGTATATACGTACATAATTTTTTTATTTTATTATTTTATATTAGGGCTTTTTACACTTTTCAGATTTACAGAAATTACAGGAAATTAAGTCAGTACCATTCCTTATGGTAGGTTTAATATAAAATAGAAAAAAAATCATTTTTTTGTTAAAAATTATAATTTATAAAAATATTTTTGTTGTATTTAGCTTAATTAAAAATATTTTTAAATTACACAAGTGGACATTATTTTTGTAACATCGTTGAGAACGCTTATTTTGCGTTTTATTTAGGAAATTATTAAAACACTTTTTGCCAGAAATGGCCTAACATGTCCCATTTTCAAGTACCTGCTTCTCTTTTATATAATGCGCTTTTTGAAATAATTTTTACCTGCCTTAGGACCAGAAAGTACAACAAGACCGCAGAGGGTTTTTTTACTTTATTGTATGAACCTTTAAGAGATTTATTGCTTTCTGCAGTTTAGTTGGTTTCTGTCTCGTTTACAGTACTGTCAAGTCTTTAAGTCGAATTTAATATAAAATGGCAAGTTCGAGTCGTCGATGTTGCAAAAATCCAGCCGATAAGTTTTGTTATATATGTGGACGATTTATTATAAGGTCCCAAGCTAGATCTATATCTGAGGATGTCAAAAAAAGTCTATTTTTTAAATTTTAGGTGCCACCTTGGGGATCAAGATAAAAGTTAGGCTTCTCATGTTTGTTGTGTCAGTTGTGACGAAAATTTAGTGCAGTGCGCAAGAAAAATTCAATGCCGTTTGATGTTTCTATGGTGTGAAGAGAACCTACTGACCAGATAAGTAATTGATACTTTTGTATCACTTAAACAGAAGGGATTTCAAAAAAGCATAGAGACAAAATGGAGTATTCAAATTTGCCCTTTGCACTAAGGTCACTTCTTTATTGCCATAATATGTCTATTATTTACTAGAAACTACCCGGTACCGATAGCGCCTTTAAACATGGACATCGTGTTTCCCAGTGATTCTAATTCTTCATTAGAATCTGATCCACAACGTCCTGAGAACACCAGTTGTAACCTAACATTTTTACCAACTACCAATAAACCTCACTTAAAAACTCAGAATGAATTAAATGACTTGGTACTTGACCTACTATTGTCAAAACAAAAATCGCAACTTCTTGGTTCCAGACGTTAACAGTGAAACTTGTTAGATAAAAAAGCAATTGTTTTACTTTACTGAAAACAGAATGTTACATTATCATTTTTAAGAGAAGGGTCGCTTTGTGTCTGTAGTGATATTGATTGTTTAATGAATGAGCTTGATATGGAAAAAGATCCTAGTGACTGGCGTTTATTTATAGATTCGTCGAAATACAGCCTAAAAGCAGTCTTGCTTCATAATTAAAACACAAAAACTATCTATTCCTTTAGCCCATTTAGTGACAATGAAAAAAACCTATGACAACTTAGCAACCATAATAAAGCGTAGGACTCTAAAATACTTTAAACAAATCTATTTTAATCAATGTTACTTTACAAAAATTTAAATTTGTTTACTTGGGTTATTAAAATAAAATTAGCTGTAATAATAGGATATTGTCGAATTATACTAAAGCTGGATGTCATATACTTTAATAATATATATAGCAATTAACAAACGGGTTTCACTAGTTGCAGAATAGGTTAAATAAACTCTTTGCCCTTCCGGTAAAAGGTGGGTTGGTTAAGCAAAAAAAATAATAAAATTATAATAAGTAATTAAAAACTCTTGTAAAAACTTAAATTTTGCTTTAAAATTTTAAAACAAAAGAAACTAAAACTTTAAACTCATTGTGATTACCAAATTCTATAAATAAGTTAGTACATACATTTCACATTTTAGAGCTGCTTGTTTTTTAGCCAATCCATCACTCTATTCGCAAAATTTTATTTAACCGACAAATGCATTAGTTTGGGTAAACAGTTTGAAACTAAAACTCGAGTTTAAAGTTTCACTGGCTAGAATTACAAAACATAAGTACGACCTCAATTCTGTTTTAGTTTTTAAACATTAACTAAAGTTGAATGCCACAAATTTAGAATTATTCTGAAGCAAAGTAGGTTTCAGCTTTGTAGGTTGAAATTATTTTTAAATATATTTTAGTAGATTTAATTGTCAAATACAGCCCGGTTAGTGCTTTGCACATTTAAAGTTGTAATTATGAAGCTTTTATTTATGAATAATTTTATAACCTTGTAGTTAAAAATATTTTGTGGCTTAATTTTTTTTTTTTTGATATCTATAGTTATTATTGTTTTTGGACAGCTAATTTCATTTTTTATTAAACTTCATAAAAAAAATTTAAAGTCAATCATGTTTAGTATGTTATTTTACTTTTAGTGATAATATTCTTTGTTACACAAGTTAGTCATTTAGATTTCTCACCCAATTTTTAACCGTTTTTTGGCCCAAATAAGATTTTTTAACAGTGTTTTTCAGCAAACTTTTTTCTTCTAAAGTCCTTAACCCAGGTTGGATCTGGGATCTTGAGAAGCTTTTAAAATCCAAAATAAAAATCCAGGACCGTATTAAAAAAAACAAAGTTGATGTTAGCAGCTCAAAGGCGAAATGTCGGTGTGCAAATTTTTTAACACTATCTTATTGAACAAAAAGTGGCAATAGAAATGAAATATTTATTTTGTTACATCAATTCATGATAAGTCATAAAAAATGCAATCGCGAATTTTCGGTTTTTTCCAAAAGTCTGCGTAAGTATACGGAATTTTTAAACTTCTAAGGTGGCATTATAATCAGCATTAAACTGCGCAACTTTGCCTTCATTTAACTGACCTCGAATCTCTTTTGGTTTCTAAGATCCCAATGATAGGGCTCGAATTTGGGACACCCTGTACAGTGGCTGTCTTGTCAATATTAGTGAAGTACACATTAAACTTCTAATACATATTTAAATTTCATATTACATATCGTAACTTTTTAGTGTTAAAGTTATTAAGTATTGTTTTATTGCCGAAGTCAACAGGTCAAAATTTAAGGCCTATTTTTTTTTCGAGCGTTGTTTCCGAGCCAGAATTTTTTCGCTGAACTCTATTGACGCTATTGCTTAATTTTAATTAGTTTTAATTTTACAGAGTATAAACACGTATTGTTTAAATGTAACATCAAAAAATTATTTAGCAAACACTTAACCAAAAAAAATATGTTTTTCTTTAAAAAATTTAATATTTTTTGTTGTAGTTAAAGTAATAATTTTGGAGTTGTAATTGTTTGTTTCCAAAAAAACTTTGATCACTATTTTTATAAATTTCTTTAATTTTATTCTTAATTTTATTAAGTAAATATTGTTTCTGAAGGCTTTAACACCTTTTTTTTCTTGCATTAAAAAATATATGTGGTACAGAAAAAATTTAGTATTACTGAATAATACATTGGATTGCGTCAACGTATTTATTATAAATTATTAACTGTCTGTTTGGCTTTGATAACATTAACACATTTTAACCCCAATACCTTATGACGATTTTACTGTATTTTTCTGTTTAATATTAAGAATAATTTTAAATGATAAATATTTATAAACACACCACACATATTCAATATTAAATACATATTTTTCTGAATACGCATATTTAATTTTAAGAAGAAAAACCAAATGATTTTTAACTCTAGTAGATCAATTAATTAAATATGCATTTGTTGCAGAAACACATCTTGCAACCTAAAAACTATTTTTTCTATAGCCCCAAGTCCGCAAACATTCCTTCTTATTCTTAATAAAATTATTAAAATCTAAATTTAAACGGTAAATTTCCCTTTTAGTTATGACAATGTCGCCTTAATAAATTTCTTTACCGTTCTCAAAAAAAAACAAAACAAAGGAAGCCAACCGTCGCCAGGTAACGGGTAACACATCGACATGTTTCCGTGAACTTTTGTGATTACGCAGTGAGACGGCGCATACAATAACGTCTCGAGATTTCGCCCGCCAGAAAACGAGTCGCATTGAAGGCGGTACGGCGGGTCTCGAAGATAAAAAGGCGACAACAGATTTTAATGCAGTAAGACTTTTCGTTCTAAAGAAATAGTGTCTGGAAGTTGTTCTTGTATTTCGGGCGCTTTACAGAAAAATTCTTTTAAATTCCAGTAGGACTTAAGGTTTTGTTTGTAAATCATGGTTTAAAAGTTGTTCTTGTATATCGGGCAAATCACCGAATTATTATTTTAAATTCCTCGATAAGAATATCAAATTCATATGCAGTATAAATTACTGCTTTTTTTTTCTTTAACCAAATAAAGTTATAAGTTGTTTAAGTATTTCTGTATCAAATTTAATTTGACATGTAACTAAGGTTTAAAAGTAAAGTAAAGTGATTAAAAGAAAAAGACAGGACTGGCCTTTAAGTGAAAGTGTTGTAATGAAAGGTGAGTAGTGGATAAAAAGGAAAGTGACTAGTGAATGGTAATTTTTCCGAAATTAGCAAAAAGTAAAGGTAATATTAAACCTTATTGATGAGATAGTAAGTCAAGAATTATTACCGGGTGTTTTTAAAACGGTAAATGACTTTTAAATGTGATTTTAACTTTTCTAACTTTATAGTGATAACAAACAATCTTTATCGTGTTGTAACGTAAACAAATTCGTGCTTCATATACTCCGTAAGGCATTTTTATTTTAAACGAAACCTTACTTAATTTTTCGCTGATTTAAAGAAAATTTTTGCCAATTTGTCTGAGTAAAATCTGTAACTTTTTTACATATTATTTGTAAAAGTAAGGTTGTCGATTTTTTCTTGTTCAACTGATAACTTGCTTTCACATTTTTACAGATTAAATCTTAAAATGAAATTGTGAACATCTGATTTTCTTTAGACAAGTACGGTGTAAAATCTACAACCTCTTGACAAATTAATTAAGGAAATCAGTGCCAGATAAAAGATTAATTATTATTCTAAACATTTCCTTTCGTTTTTTTTTATTAATTAATTTCAATTGTTAACTAAATTAACATATTTGTCATTAAAAGAAATTTTCCTATAAGCAATAAAATTTTTAAATATTTGCGGTGTATCAACCGCAAAGGGGTATCACAATATTATTATGGTGTAATCAGTCATATTTTATTGTAAAAACATGTTTTTTAGTGTATTCTAGTGTCTTAATTAACAAAAATTCTTAAAGAGGGCGTCCAAACTCTAAATTCGTACCTACAGGGTTACGGTTCTCATTTAGTCGACAGCACACTCTATCGGCAACAACTTGTGGTGCCGATAAGTACGAAAAACGTTTCCCTGCTACTATTAATTACTGTTTATACTTAAAAAAATCCCTAAAAGCAATATTTCTTCTTAAAATAAATGATCGGCAAATGAAATCTGTTACTCATTAACACCAACAGTTTAATGGCCTGTAAAATAGGAATCGATAAGATTTGTAGCAGGAACCAAAATGGCTTTTTTCTTATAGTCATTGGCTTTTTAATACACCAACTTAATTTATTTTATTCCTGAAACATTAAGGAGATAATATAGGAATTTTAGATAAGTTCTTACAAAAAGGAATAAAACTTTATAACATTTAGAATAGAAAAAAAAACATGTTTCGAGTAACATACTATGTGTCCTTAATAATTTGTGGACTTATATCTAACATGTCTAATGGGATGGTAATCGAAAAAAAATCGCATCCAAAAGTTTTTACACATGTTTAGAATTTGGGAAAAACATGATTTAAAATTTTCGTGAAATTTTCAGTCTGTCTGCCTGAGGTGACAACTAAATATTGTTTTTAAATTTTATATAAAATTTATTATTGCTTATTAAAAGTCGGAGAGCAAAACAATAAAAGTCCATTTTCAGGACAAAATATGATAATTAATAGAAAATGTCGGTTTTGGTAAGCCAGATTTATTGGTATAGTTTACAGCAGAAAAAACCCTTTAAATTACAAAATATGTGCACTGACGTAAAACCGCTGAGCGTTGGTGGAAATAATGTTGTGGTTCCGGTTATACCACCCTGCTGGTTAGACCACCATGATGCCTGTAAAAACATTTATTATTTTTACTTATAATAAATATTTGCCAAAGCAGTTATCTTTTCCAAAAATAAATAATCTTTAATGTCATTAAAAAAAAACGACTATGCAGCAGTTTAAAAATCAAAAACTACCCAAAAAACGTTAAAAATTAGTCGCTTAACTAAAATTTCAATAAGAAAAATGTAAAAATTCTTTAATAAAATTTACCTCACAAAGTTTTGGTTTTAATAAAGTTTAAATGTGGTGTTTATGGAAACCCTTTTACCAGCCAAACAGTGAAACATTATTGTTTTTTATATAGAAATAAACATTACTATGGCTTTTAAAAAAATTAACTCCCAAAATAAACCATAGTTTTTTATTGGGCTAGTGTGTTTTATTAAAAATAAGTTACGCAAAAAAATATGCTACGAGGTCAAGAAATCGATGAGAATTATATTCCCTTAGGACATTATTACGAAAGTAGAAGAAACAGCAATGCAAATATTACCAGAAAAATCTCGTGATTGTTATAACAAGGAGTGCAAAGTTTTTAAAAAATGGATGTATTTAAGAAAGATAAAAAGAATTGACAAAAATATTTTCCTGGCCTATTTTTTACATTTACAGAAAGAATTAGCTCCATCGTCTTTATGGACTAAATACTCCAGGCTTTGGTCGACCTTTTATCTGTATTAGAAAATCGACATTTTAAATTATGGCAATGTAGCTGGTTTCCTAAAAACAAAACCTTAAAGATACAAGACTTACTCTCCGACAGTAATTACTTACTAATGAAAATAGTTTTAATTATAGGGAATACTGGGCTTGTAGATGTGATGAGTTTACACATTTTAAAATTGACAATGTTTAAGATAAAACAAATTATTTGTTGTGTTGCCAGACACAAAAACTAAAAACAAAACTAGAACTTTTAAAGAATGATTTTCAGTAAACTCTGTTGATTTGTGTAAAAAATGCATTTCTTTGCGACCCAGAAACACCAGCCACAGCCGCATTTGTTGTCTTTTATAAGAATGGCAAATGTACAAATCAGTGTGTGGGTATAAATACCATGTCAAAAAGATCGCTAAAAATTGCGGCCTATTAAAGCCTAAAAGCCTTAAGGATCAAAAACTATACAACGGCCACTTTTAAAAAGATCCTCCGTTACCCTACTAGCTAATGCGGGGGCCAACATGACAACACTTAAGCGCCATGAAGATAAAAATTATCATGAGTAGCAAAGAACTACCTTGAAGAGTCCGTCCAAAACAAAATTAAAATTGATAAAAAGAATCAGAAACCAGTAAACAGTCAAGCAGTTGTGTCGGCCTAATAAAAACTTCGACCACAACTTTTAATGGGAACATGGACAATTTGACAATATTTAGTTCATTTAAAACTGTGTTATTTTTATTTATTAAT
>JAHBCN010023671.1:0-12534 GCA_019359885.1 Listronotus oregonensis | reverse complement strand
TTAGCATAATGTGGAATTTGCCTGACCCGGTCAGTGCGCCAGAACATATCATCTAGAACTACTATACACTATTACGTGGGTTCGAATCCTGTTGGGTGCTGACTTTTTTATTTTTTATTAGTTCCTCAGGTGTTTTACAACCATACATGGTTTACCAATAATATTAATGATAGTTAAACGACCTTATTACTACTATTTTTCCTTTACTATGATACTCACGTGTGCTAGCGTAATACTCAGGATCCTATACATTCATTTCACCTTAATATTTAATATTCCCCCCATAGCTCAGTGGTAGAGCTCTAGACTTTGAAGCACTAGGACGACGGTTCAAATCCTGCCAGGTGACGACTTTTTAATTTAATTAATTCCAAATTCTCTTCCACTAAACATTTATTTCAACTTAATAATTAATACGGCTTGGCCGGTGGCTCAGTGGTTGAGCTCTGGGTTTTCAAGCACTAGGACGGCGTTCAAATCCTGCTATGAGGACTTTTTTATTTTTTTCCCAAAATTACCGAGGTCCCTTGATGAGTTCATATTTCATAATCTTGGTCTGCGCCATAATCTAAAGTCAAGCAATGTCGGGCGTAGTTACGGAATAGATGGGTGACCTTGGATGGGTGACCGCTTGGCACGTGGTGCTAGACCGGAAGTAAAATCTAAATCGGACCTGAAAATTCTCCCATAAGAAATACATGGGAAAATGGCGAAATTTATTGCCGTACCGGCATAGCTTATCTACTAGCGTACATTACGAAAAAAGGAAAGATTATAAAAGAACGGAAATGTCAAGAGCTTGTAAACTGTCGGCTGAAGTGCAAGGAAAGAATTGATGAAGAAAAAAGACAGCGTATTTTTAAAGAGTACTGGGCCTTAGGAAGTTTTAACAAAAGAGTTTCTTTCATAGCGAGGTTAATCACAACAGAAGATAAGAAAACGGAAAAACGTAAAGTGGACAACAAAAAACACAAACATCGGCTGCTGTCTCATAAATATTTTTTACCAATAGAAGGTCATTTGGTTAGTGTCTGCCAAAATTGTTTCTTGAAGACCTTTAATGAAACTAAAAGATTTCTAACAGATGTCACAAATAATAAGACTTCATCAATTTGTGGAATGCCACATGATGACTTACGTGGTCTTGCTTCACCATCAAATAAAACGCCTGAAGAAGACATTCAGCGTGTGAGGGAACATATTTTGTCAATTCCAGTTTACGAGAGTCACTACACCCGAAAAGACTCCGCAAGACTTTATCTTCCTCATTATTATACGTTAACCAGAATGTTTGAAGAATATAAGAAATGGCTGCCTCAAGAAAAAAAGCCAGTTTCAAGATTTAAATATCAAGAAATTTTTCATTCTATGGGGATAAAAATTAAACAACCGCATAAAGATACGTGTGCAACCTGCGATAAATTCCATATGCTTCTAAAAACAACCAGAGATGCGAGTAAAAGAGCAGAAATTCAAAGCAATCTCGAAACTCATCAAAAAGAAGCATCTGATGCATATGAGGCTAAGAATAAGGATAAAAAGAGCGCTGTAGAAGATTCATCAAAGGTTGTTTATACATTTGATTTGCAGCAGTGCCTACCTACCCCGGATTTGCAGACTTCGATTGCATTTTACAAAAGGCAACTCTGGACATTTAATTTCACATTACATAAATGCAACGATAACCAAGCATTGTGTTTTATGTGGCACGAAGGTGTGGCTGGACGAGGAGCTAACCAGATTGCATCTTGCTTGTATAAACACCTTTTAAAAATACCGCCTGAAATAAAAGAAATTACGTTATATTCAGATACATGCGCCGGGCAAAATAAGAATTCGTTCTTACCCGTCATGTTCATGATGGTATTAAAAAATAACCCGGGCTTATCGTATATAAACCACAAGTTTATGGTTCCTGGTCACACCCATATTGAGTGTGATTCAGATCACTCAATCATTGAGAAGAAAAAAAGGAAATATCCCTGTGCAATAGAGCATCCACGTGATTGGATGAACCTAGTAAGGCTTTGTGGAAACAAGAGAAGTTTCTTAGTGACTGAAATGTCAAGATCAGATTTTCTAGAGTTTTCGTCCTTGTATAAATCCGTTTTGCAACAAAGAAAAATTAACAGTTCAGGAGAAAAACTAATGTGGAAAGAAATTAAATGGTTAAGATTTTCACAAGAACCTGGCATCCTTGAATATAAAACCACTTTAAATAATAACGACGAACCATTTAAGAGGGTAAATTTATTAAGAAAAGGTAACACTTGGCCCAAAAATATAAATATCCCCTTATCATACAAGGGCCCGAATCCAATAAACACAGAAAAAAAACAAAACTTGATAGAGATGTTACCCTATATATCAGAATATTTGCACGATTTCTATAGAAATCTAACGACCAAAAGTGATATCCGAAATTCCTTATCTGACGTTGACAGTGAAACCGAGAATGATGCAAGTCAAGAGTCGCAAGGCGATAAAAATTAACAATATTTTTTGTTTCTTTTAAAATTTACATACGTTTCTTATGTTTGTGTTATATAGGTATACCAATTTTTTGCTAATAAAATAATAGTGAAAAATGATATAAGTGTACTTTTTTTCAAAAATTTTGCATGCTGACGATTACTTTGTAGTATTAAGAATATTTTTTAATTACACGTTATTTCAAATAGTTTCAACAAAAAATATTGTCAAAGAAAAAAATTATTTCTTCCCTTTATAACAATATTAAATTTGTCAAATCTTTATCCTGGATTTTCTCAAAACTTATATTTTAGACTTATACCACTTTTCTCCAACACCCGCCATTTATACAAAGTATAATTTCCAAAATAAATTGCGAAGTCCCAAACGACTCCGCAAAATTACTTTTAATTAATCAAGTAGAAAATACATTTGTCTTAATTTTAACGGCTAATTCACCGCAAACAATAAAAACTATGTTAACGCTACAACGGCCTGAAACCTTAAACGACGTTATACATATGTTGTTAATTTTAATATGGTAGAGCCTTAAGTTAATTGTACAAATCAGTTTTTCAATCTTTAAAATACACACCAAAATAATAATCATAATAATAATAACAATTTTAGTCAAAAATCCTTAAATAGACAATATGTTAACCCCCAACCTCATATGTCTACATTAATACAACCCGAACCGTTTCCTAGTCAACCCGTTTTTGTTCAACCTAGACCCGTTCCACGACATTACCCGACAAATGCACAAATTTTTGGCAAGCAAGCTAAACCTATATATCAACAAAACAATCCCTCTAGACAAGATGCCCCTGTCCCAATGACAGTCTCGACAGCTGGCCCATCACAAATACAACAAAAACAAACCCCAATTTTTTCCAAAATACAGGTCCAAAAAATTTTAAATCCGAAGAACTTACTAATGTTGAAATTTGCCAACCCTATGAATAATCTGACTTAAGTTAACCCCCAGATACTTCCTACACACAATATATCGAGGATCGACGATTTTTAGAAAATTTCGACCCTCCTTTCCACGACCAAGTTCACTACACTCAAAATTTGAATGCAATGAAGACAATTCCGAAAATTGTCAAAATCCGGCCTCAGATTAAAAATTAACTTAAATAATATAGCCCAACAGATCGAACTATCCTATTTTTAAAAAATTGATGCTATTAGCCGTTACTATGTGGTAATTAATCATCATGAAGAACACTAAAATAATTTAGTGGTAAAAAAACATAGTAGTTTTATCTATCAGTGTTCTTTATATCCTATTTTTATTTACCACAAAAACAAATAACCGTTTTGATTGACTCCGGCGCATCGGAATCTATTATCACGCCAAAAATAGCAAATTTATTTCCAATTAATATTTTTTATAAAGCCTTTGAACTTACCGCCTGTAAAAAAGTGTATAAAGAAAACAAAAATTTAGAAAAACCTTTATTAGAAGAACTAGACAAACAAAAATTTTAAAATGAGAGTTTTAAATTGGCACAATGATTTTGATGCCTTAATTGGAACAAAAGATCTTAAAACTTTAAATGTATTAATTAATTATAAAGATAAAATCTTAACTCTTAACAATACAAAAATACATTTTTCTCTTGCTTATAACAAACCTTTTAATCAACCAGTTAGAAATTTTAATAAACATTATCTAGTTATACCAGGAAGTTATGAAAATGGAATAGCTATTTTACCTTCATTTAAGATTAATGACCAAATTATTCCAGACTTCCTTATAAATATTGAAAAAGGCTTATTTAAAATTCCCAATCCAACCCCTAACATAAATGTAAATTTTCATCAAAGAATAAAATCATTCCACAAGACCAATTCAAAGTTCTTGACCCCCCTAAAACTACCCCTGACAAATTTAACCCCAAATTCAAGTTAAGACTAGATCACTAAACATCTTTAGAAAAACAAAAAAATTACTACTTTGCCATAAATATAAAGACATTAATATAATGACTTAAAATTTACAAGCCAAACAAAACCTATTCTAAAACCAAAAGACGACAGATCCATTGACGTTAAATCTTATATACATCGCCCTAGCATGAACAAGGAAATACAAGCTCAAATTAAAAAATTACTTGACAACAAAATCATTCGGCCTTCTATTTCTCCATACTCAGCCCACTTATGGATTGTTCCCAAGAAACCAGATGCGTCTGGCAAACGAAAATTTACCCCTTCCAAGAATTGACGAGACAGCCTGGGTAAATGCACTTACTTTACTACCTTAGATCTAGCCCAGTGATTCCACCAAATTGAAATGCACCCTGATTCCATCGAATAAACAGCTTTTACTGTAAACAACGGCCATTATGAATACCTGCGCATGCCACTGTACAAAGAATGATGGACGAAGTCTTGAGAGATTCTCTATACAAATTTTGTCTTGTTTACATGGATGACGTTGTAATTTTTTCAAAACCCCCTGAACATATAAATCATTTTGGGAAATTTTTTAAAAGATTTAGGGAAGTAAATGTAAAAATTTAACCAGAGAAATCAGAATTTCCATCAAAAGAGGTGGCATTTTTAGGTCATATTATCACCCCCGGAGGCATTTTTGTATCGAGCGCCTAGTAAGCCGCATTCGAGTGATGTCGTATTAACCGAAATCTGCTTCGAAACGAGCGTTCGATATCCCGATCAATTGCAAAGCTATCGTACGCTTGTTACTAGCCTTGCAAAATTTCATAAACTTATAAGTCAACACGTTCTGTTATTAGTTAATTTGTTTTTTAATTTATTAATCAATTATGGAGTGGCCTGACAATTATACATACCATATTGTCAATTGCAATGAAATTCGAACAAATTTCAAAACCAAGCAAGAAGTTGAGGTAAGTAAATAAAAGCAAAATTAATTTTATTTACCTATATAACCTAAGAAACATATGTCATGATAAGAAACTTGTAAAAGTTGCCAGAATTAAGAGTTCAGAACCGCAGTTCTGCCGCCTCTGCAAAACAGTAGTAGCAACTTTAACGATTTAAATGAATCCCAATATATTTTATTGAATTTATGAATTATTTTCCTTTCTTTGACTATTAGCACATTAGCATTAAGTATATTTGCCAAAAAAATGTTTAGTTTTACCACTACATGTTTTTATCACACAAAAAAACAGCGATTTCGGAAATATTTGTTTCTTTGTTGTTCCGCAGTTCTGCCGCCTCTGCAAAACAGTAGTGCAATTTAACGATTTAAATGAATCACAATATATTTTATTAATTTATGAATTATTTTCCTTTCTTTTGACTATTAGCACATTAGCATTAAGTATATTTGCAAAAAATGTTTAGTTTTACCACAATGTTTTTATCACACAAAAAAACAGCGATTTCGGAAATATTTGTTTCTTTGTTGTTCAATTCTATCCATATGTGAGTAAAAGAATAAGATAATGGATGATGTGTTTAGAATAGTCAGGGACATGTGGCATACTTCTGAACTATACTTGTTTTTTAGCGATGGGTTCACGATTTAGAACTACTATCAAAAAGTACATGGTACATCACTAAGACCATAATTACTCCAGCCGAAAAAGCCAGACAGCATGTGTTTAAAAGAGTATATCATTGCCAGTTTAAAATCAAAGTAAATAAATTGAAAGGAGTCCGAAAAAGGAAACATTTTTCAAAAAATATTGATTGCCCCGCAGAATTCCTCGTTGTTATCAAGAAACGAATATATCATCCCCGAACAAAACCTAAGCATGTTGATAATTTGCTTGAAGATTGGCCATGTATAATTAGTATTAAAAATAATCCCAACCATACTATAAATAGTGTAGCAGCTTTGACAAAAAGACCTATAGGGGAAAAATACAAAAAAGAAATTTTTCCATATTTTGAAAAGGGACATTCAGTTGCTTCAGCATATAATAGTTTCTGCTTTAGTAAAATGGAAGAGTTAGGCGAAAAATATGATGAAGTATGCGACAGACGCTATTTTCCATCCAAACAAGATTTTCTAATCTGTGGAAATCTAATTTCAAAAGTAATTATGGAGATAGATCAGGCAAATATGTTTTCCTTATTAGAGGAAAATCTAAAAAATTCTATTGGTACCTTTTATAAGATAACCCATAACGAGGAAGGCTGTTCTGTTTCAGCTTGCACCTCTATAATGCAGCCATCTAGTTTAGTCATCAGAAATATTATTCCTGGATGCTACGAGTAATTGCGATGTGCAAAGTCATTAGTTATATTTCTTTGCATCTCAGTCCCCAGCAGGAGGTATACCATTAGGTTACATAATTACAAACAGCCAGAAAGCCTCTATTTTTGATTGCGCTTTAAAAGATTTAATAAAAATAATGCCTTTTAAAATTTTGCCTGCAGTCATAATAACAGATGATGATTTGACGGAACAAAATGTTTTAAAAAAATATTGGCCTAAATTCAATATACTGCTTTGCAGTTTACATGTATTGAAAACTGTATGGAAATGGTTACAGCTTGCCAAAAATGAAAATAAAAAAAGAAGATAGACAATTATTGTATACATTATTTCGGGACATTCTTATGTCAAAGACGAAAAAGCATGGAGACAAACTTAGCGTTTTTTTATCCATGCTGTAAATATCCACAATACAAAAAATACGTTGACCGTAAAATCAAACAAATTAATGTTTGGTGTTTTTTTTTTTATCTTTGTGACAACTCACGAAGGATTTTGCATATACATATATACTATATTAGACATATACATATATACTCCTAAATACTAGAGTACCGTGAGTGCCGGGTTTTCCGATGTTTAACCCATCTTTTATGCCCCAGTTCCGTCAACGCTGCCCAAGCACTGAAACATGCAAATATTGCATTTCACAGCACCTTTTAGACAACGCGGTAGTGCCACCACGGACGTTATTTTAAATAACTACTACCTAAATATGTCTGCCCGGCGGGGCTGGGTTTCGAACCCGGATCGCCGGCGCGGCGCGCCGAGGCTTTGACCACTACGCTACCGGACAGACAATAACTATCGTCAATCATTGATGATACGTGGAGCTGATACAAATAACTATGTTGAAGTAATGTTTCGTTTATTTAAAGATATCTCCCTCGAGAGAACAAAAGCATATAATTTAATACAGTTGACTGATTTTATTATTAGCAATTTCGAGAGTAATTATAAACAAAGATTGCTTGATTTAATAATGAACAAAATAAGCAAATCAACATTAAATCGGTTAACTCCAATTGTAAAGATGTGTTGACAAATCATATAACAGAATTGGGTGAAATGCAGTATCATGTCCTAAGTAGTTCTCAAGAAGGAATTAAATATTGTGTTGATATGAACTCAATATATGTTCTTGCTCTATAGGTGTCACTGGAAAAATATGCAAGCATCAATTTGCAATAATAAAAAATTCAATATAACAAACGCTTGCAATACACTGTCAGTCGAAAGTAGGAATATGTTGTATTTTATCGCTACAGGGAAAGAACCATTGGAAAATATGTTATTACCTCTTAAACTCATTGACTGTACTGATACTAGTAAAATCGATTTACCCAGACCAATTCAGGAATCGACAACTATCGACGACAGTGAAAGTATTGTGTCCACCAACGTTGAACAACTGATGGAACCTACTGGAAATAATAGTAATGATGTTAAGGAAAATTGGTGCCATTTCATTTCAAAGTTTAATAAAGAAGTCTTAAAAAATTTGGAATCTAATCCAGTAGGATCTAGTCCAGCTATTGAAAAATTTATAAAAAATTACCATAACACTTATGAGTGGCTTATTTGGAGCTTTTCAATTTGATCACTTGCCGCGATCATTGACTGTAGGTTTAAAGAAAATTATAAGAAAAGGAAAAAAAATCGCAGTTCAGCAGACATCTGTCGCGGAGAAAGGTGAAAATGACAGGTAAAAGAGCAATGATGACAGGAAGAAAAGTGGGAAGTCTTAAAGTAAAAAAGTCTAAAGCCCCTCATTCTCTTAATACTTGAGTAAATAATAATATTGGTCTCGGTGAGAATAAATTTGCGAAATAAATCTTTCTATAATTATTTTTACAATAAATGCACTACACAGTATTTTCGATTTTTCGTTCACCTGTCAGTCATTTTTTATAGTTATATTTAAAAAATTAGCTTGGAAAAAAATATGTTTATTCCAACAGTAAAATGTGAAGTTAATTTTTTAAATTATACGTTTAGTTTACCGTTGTTTTATTCATCGATAATTCCTTTGTTGAACCATACGTCGCTGGTTATACGGTGTATAGACCAAGATTTCAATCCAATCGAGCGTAGGGTAGGCCGAGTGATTGTCGTATTACCGTGCGCTCCATACCTGCCCAAATCGGGTATTCAAAAATGCGGCTTACTAGGCGCTCGATACAAAAATGCCCCCCGGAGGAATAAAACCCAATCCTTCAAAATTGAAGCTATACAAAGATATCACATGCTAAAAACTCAAAAGGAAATTAAAGCCTTTTTGGGACTCGTAGGCAATTACCGTAGGTTCATCAAAAATTTCTCTAAAATCACTTTTCCAGTAATATCAAGAAGTGTTTCTAAAATGTAAGAAAATTCTTAGTAATTCGCCTGTCCTTCAATATCCCGATTTCATAAGCCATTTACATTAACCACTGATGCCTCAAACATCGCCATAGGTAGCGTTTTGTCTCCAAATGACCACCCTATTGCATTTTACTCTCGCACTCTTAATTCAGCCGAGAGAAATTATTCTACAATTGAACGCGAGCTGCTATCCATTGTTAATCCCATTAAACGTTTCGGATGTTATCTATATGGCGTAAAATTTACTGTCAAAACAGATCACAACCCTTTAGTTTGGCTCTCAAAACTTAAAGAACCCAATGCGCGTCTTATAGGCTGGAAACTTCGATTTAATGGATTGTGTCCTTAACGAAAAATATAATAACGTGGTAGAAAACGAAACTCCTCAAAGTATGACAAACCAACAATTTCAAGAATACACACCCACTAATCCTGAGATAAACGATAAAAACTCCGACGTAACCGTGCATTTAAACAATGGCACCCAAGGAAAACAGATACCAATCTCAGAACTACCCTTAAATTATGCCACAAATCGTCTTGTGATAGATTATGGAGAAAAATTTAAACACAACTATACCAAACCTTTTAATAAAAATCAACACTTTCTTCGAATTTGTAAAAAAATAAGCAAACGAAGAACTAAAAATAAAATTTTAAACATTAATCTCTGCAAATTTAAACCCCTTTGCAAAACTTGTTTTTTCTACAGTCTATTTAACAGACGTTACTAACGTCGAACAATAACAAGGAATAATTGCAAATTATCATAAAAATAACCACAATGACATAACTGAAACATATAATCATTTAAAACAAAAATACTATTGGCCTAAATTAAAGGACTTCGTTACAAATTTCATTAATAAATGTTGACTTTGTCTTTAAAACAAATACAAAAAACATCCCTTCAAAATTGCATACGAAGGCCCCTTGCTTGCAGAAAAACCCTTTAAAAAGACCTATTTCAATTTTCAAATTGTCAATTTCTTACAATAATCGACTCTTTTTCAAAATATTCTCAAGCTAACTATGCATCTGATAAAAACGCAGTCACGATTCTTAGCAAGTTAAGGCACTATTTCTCACATCACAACTTACCCCAAAAATAGTGGTTGACCAGGGCAAAGAGTTCCAAAATAATGTTTTTAAATAATTGTGTCAACTTTTTGGTATAGAAGTACTCTATACAATCTCGGGAAACTCATCGTCTAACAGCCCCGTTGAAAGAGTACATACAACCATTTTAGAAATGCAAAATTCTGACGAAACCCCTCAAAATCTTATGATTTCTGCCATTCTAATTTACAATTAGAGTATTCACTCCACCACAGGTCAATCTTCCTAATAATGGCTACTATGTGGAAGAAGTGGTATCATCCCTTGTCGCCGAGAGACTTTGGTGAATACTACGAAGGACCATTTTTAACAGTTTGATTGTTGATTAATTAACCTTTTAAGAGACACGCACAAAGAACCCAAAATGCACTCACCTTTGACTTATAGAAGGTCTTCGCTGAGGGTGCACCCTTTTTATCTTTTTCTTTGGCTGCGTGGTCTTGATGTACCGATGTCTCCGTGTTCGGGACAACAATGGGAGATGATAACGATGATATTCACAAAAAGCAGTAGCCGATGGGCTGTAATTATTAATTATTGTTTTACACAACGTGACCGTTGGCCGTTGACCGTTGCCGAACTTTCTGCAAAGTTGTCGTAGCGCTCTCGGTCAAAGCGCAGGATCAGGTGGATATGCACCGGAACCTTGTGGGTATGGAAATTAGCGCGCATATTTAAATTCGAAGGAATCAGTTTTAATTTAGGAAAATTAATAAACAAAATAAAATAAAATATATAACGCTTAGAAACGAGTGAGTTTCCAACATCCCTAATAATTAATTAGCAATTATCATACTACATATATACCCTTTAATATATCTAGCATTAAGCTTACTTTATCGCAATGATGTAGCAATGTTTTAATTTTAGAATCTTTGGTGAATAAGCAAAATAATAATTTTACGAAATCACAATTTTTCCATTTATATAAAAAGTTTAACAATACTTATGAAACCCATGCAAAATTAAATGTTTATAAAATTAATCGCAAGAAGCGCGGTTTAATAAACTTTGTGGTAGTGGCCTCAAATTTATCACAGGAAATCTAGACAATACTGACCTAGAAACAATTATGGAAGAATTTTGGAATACTAAAGCATAATCAACTGAATGCGATGCAGAAAATTAACGACCAAAGCTTATTTGCAGAAAACATTATGAATAAATACAAAGGAAAAAAAATATTAATAAAAATTCAAAATCTATTAAATCCGAATTGTTTAAACTTAATAACAAAATCAATATAATATTATCCATTTAACAGCAATTTATTTAAATAAATAGCCTAAACCACTTTTTAAAAAAATATTAAGAATTTTTTCATTTGCTCACCTCAATCTTTAGATCTTGAAATTTTAAGTATAAATGAAATAAATGAAATCTGGCAATATTTAAGTTTACATCATCCAAAAACACCCTCTGATCTATTAGACATATTTCAGAACTTAGCCTTATTTGTTAAACCGGTCTTTTAATATTAGATGAAATGGCAATTCTTGCAATTAAGATCCCTATTTTTGAAAAAAGTGTTTGTAATTTAAAACGTGTATATCCAATACCTAGTAACGACTCAAAAATCTTAATTAGTCTTAGAAAAAATTATTGTAATCAATTATGGTAATGGTTAATAGTTTTTTCCTACCAAATAATTGCCAATATGCCACCGTGCAAAATAACTACCAAGTGCACAGCTTAACGTATAAAAACTCATTATTATTTTGTAGTAAAAACCCGGAGACAATTTATGAATTTTTTTTACAGTTTTTAAAATTAAATATACAAGGTTGCTTCCTTATACAGAGCCAATGTGACATTATAATTAACCACCATAAATACTCCTTAGCTATAAATAATCTATCTATTGTAAAATTTCCTAAAGCAAATAATTTTCAGCTTACAAATATTTTTATTAATCTTTAAATTAGGCACTTAGAAAATCCTTTAAATATGCAAGAAAACCTTTTGGGACGAATAAATTTTGAAAAACTTGTTCCACACAAGGAAACATATTATTTTACATTAAGAACTTATGTATCATTTTTATATGTAGATATGTAGTATTAGTATAGCTTTGTACCAGTGGAGGGAACATAGGTACTTTAAGACCATTCCAGTGAAGACACTCCAATAAATCATTAACGAAAACGTTGAAAAATCTGAGGTTGGAGGAGTAATATCCCTAGAATAGACATTTATCGCTGATTATGCAATATTCTTTCTCTGGTAGCGTAGTGGTCAAAGTAACGGCTCGCCGTGCCGGCGATCCGGGTTCGATTTCCCGCCGGGGAGACGTATTAGGTAGTAGTTGTTTAAAATAACGTCCGTGGTGGCACTACCGCGTTGTCTAAAAGGTG
>JAHBCN010023670.1:0-12475 GCA_019359885.1 Listronotus oregonensis | reverse complement strand
TTTTTTTTTAAAAACTATCTAAAAATGCTTTTGGTAGCGACCCTATGCAAATAAAAGGGGTTTTGTATAATTTGTTCAAAGGACGGTCCATTAAGAAAATTAGAAGCTTCGATTTCTTTTCCTTTCTTTCTTTTAATTTAACTAATTGCAACACTACAATAAAATAAAGAAACTTAGTAAAGGTAAATTCCTGAATGCACATTTAGCTATGGAATATTTTAGAAAAAACGGTAGTCGAATAAAGTGGACTAAGCTTATCTAGCATTAGAAAAAGGATCTGCAATTGCAAGTAAACACATTTTCCTGTATTTGCTGTCCCTTATTTTATGAGAAGGTGGACATTTTGCTTATTTACTTTAAGGTCGAAATTGTTGTATTTTTATTTTTGGATTTTATTTTATGTTGTCCATGGATAGCTTTAGAATGAGTTAATGTGGTTTTTATTTTTTTTCTCGAAAACGAAGCTAGATATGAAGAAACACAGAAAAGTAAAAAGTTGTATTTTTAGTTGCTTAATCCTAAAAAATATAAAAAGTATAAGAAAAGTCATTGGTGTATTTTTTTCGTCAATAATAGGCTGTGGTGCCCACTGAGACGCCACTGGAGCTAATAATTTTTACTCTAGTTAGAGCTAAATAAGCACCTTATTACTTCAAATAACTGCACCAAATTTCGACCAAATCGGTTTTAGGATATTTATGACATTTTATAAATACCGTTTTTTTCTTTAAACTTCAACGCCCTGTATCTCAGAAACGAAGCAACTCCGGACATATGTTCATGGGAACTTTTTTTCTTAAAACGACCTAGACAATCACCCTCTGAAGTTTCGTACCGTAGTTAGGAAACACCCTGTATTTTATAAAAAATAACACTCTCTTGTTTGTAATCATCTAACGATAATATGTATGTTTCAACCATCGTTCATTTGCCTCAGAATGTGTGGAGTATGATATGGTGACCAAACCATGGTCAGAGCGACCAAGGGGAGCAGTTACTGATGCTTAATAGAGTTTGGGGGTGGACGTAAGAAAGAGATCTAGGGGGTTAGAATTATGAGTGGGAAGCCTAGGAAAGTAGGTAGGTTCCATAATTAAATTGGTGAGCGAGTTGCTGATTGTGAAATTTTCGGCTGCTCTGCCTTGTGTATCAGTTTTTGTAGAGCCTAGCCAGTTCTTATTATGAACATTAAAATCCCCGAGGACGATTACTTTACCAATTGCAAGTTGATTTCAATAATTTTCGGTGATGAGTCTTGGATTATAAAATGACGTTTGCTGTTGGCATATTTATCGACCGTACTTAACCTAAAGTAATATAAACGTGACGTCATATGTAGTTATATCTTCTAATTTTTTATGTCACCGACTTACTGACAAATCAGATGCACTTTTCTAGTAAAAAAGTGTATTTGAAAGATTTTTTCATCTCCTGCAAAATTTTGCTATGATAAGTGGTTATGTCAAAAAAAATCATTTTCAATTACTTGCTCGGGCAAGATATTTTATTAATAGTAATAAGAGGTTATTACTAAAAATGGTTTACTGGTGTCTCCATTATGTTTTTTTTTGTGCTATAACATTTAATATTCCTGTTGACAAATTGCTGTCAGAGTTTGAATATTCAGGCCACTATTTTTAAATTCTAACGTCTTTTACGATTACGTTAAATATGGACAACTATACAAATTTCGAAAAGATTGCATGCTTTTGGTGTACGGGTTTTGCCAAAGAAATGGACGTTAAAGTATTAGGGCTTACATGGAGAGATTGCCTAACCGTCGTATACCAAATCACCAGACATTTGCAAGTATTGAACGTGGTCTTCGGGAAAAGGGTAGCTTTGAACGAAAATTTGAAGGTAGGGGTCGTAATCGGACAACTCGAACTGTTGAAAATGAAAAGGAAATTTTGTTAAGAGTTGAAGAAGAACCAAGTATCAGTACACGCCGATTGGAAAGTGAGTTGGCGATTCCTAAAACCACCGTAAATAATATTTTGAAATAACAATTGTTGCACCCGTATCAGGTCCAAACAGTTTAGGAACTTTTGCCCATGAAAAAATTGAATGGAAATATTTACCCTAATTTTTTGCCGATTTTTCTGGAATATTTTTCCCTTATAATTCGGCTAGATGTGGTACATGCATAATGGAGCGCCAATTCATTTTTCCGTGGCCCCCTATCCTCATAAGTGGATTGGAAAGGGCGATGATGCACCAGTACTATGGCCACCCCGTTCTCCGTACTTTAATATGTGTGATTTCTTGTTGTGGGGTGCTCTTAAACGAGAAATGTAGACTCCTGTAAACACGCGCGAAGAATTATGGCAACGAATTTTAAATGCAAGCAACCATCTTAATAATCCTAAGACATTAAATTAATTTTAAGTTTATTTTTTAAGATGTGTAAATAAGTATATTCAACAAAATGGTGGTTATTTTGCACATTTGCTTAAAAAATGTTTTGTTTTTATCGGGTTTCTTTATTAATAAAACATCTTGCCCGAGCACATAATTAAAAATGTTTTTTTCTGGCATAACCACTTATCTTAGCTAAATTTTGCAAGAGTTAAAAATCTTTCAAATATATTGTTTTACTAGAAAAGAGTATCTAATTTGTCAGTAAGCCAATGACATAAAAAATCAGAAGATATAAAACATATGACGTCACGTTTATAATACTTAAGGTTAGGTACAGCCAATAATTATGCCAACAGCAAACGTCATTTTATAACCCAAGACTCACCAAAAATTATTAAAATCAATTTGCACGTTTTTGAAAAAATAGGAAAATATATTTTTTTAATCTTTGACGCCCTCTACAGGCTAATTGAAGCAATTTCGGATATAGGTAAGTTCACTCAAATCGACCTATTTTAACGTCCGGAGTCTGTCATCAAACGTTATACACGTATTTTCCGGACACCCTGTATTAATAATTCCTTACCAAATTACATTTATTTTATCTATAAACATATTTTCTAATAAAGGTGCGCGTGCACAAGTGTGTAACCTAGGACCTGAACCAAACTGGATCCATCCAGTTCCATTTTAATAAACTAAGAGCATACTTTTATTTTATTGTTGAATAAAGATAATTTACACTTTTTTTTAGATTATGGAAAGTCATAGATATCTAAAACTAAAAAATAAAGCTTATGCAACGTTCTTGTTAAGACTAAATAAATCTCTATTATAAGTATTATTTTTCGCATTCTACATGGCGTCTATATGTAACAGTCACGTGCTTCAATTATTCCTTTAAAGCAAAAACAAATTAAAATCATGCATTATAATAATATTGTAGTATAGTTATAATATCTAATGTTCATTTTTTACGTAAATATATTTGTAACACAAGGTGAACCACCTTTTGCTTTATAGTAAATAATAGTATCAGTGTCCGTGCCTTATTGAGAAATAGCTATTTATTTTAATTCCATATATTAACATTTTATAGCAAGTGTTCTTTTCATTTAGATAAATAAGTATAAAATAATATATAACGTTCGGAAAAGTTGCTCATAACTAGTTAATATTATTTCTTAAGCCCGGTTTTGTAGTCGTTAAAAAAGCTAAAGATAAAGTTATTTGGCTGTTAATGTAAACAGTGTTTAAAGATGTCATGATAGGCCTAACAGTTAAGATAAATGCTCACTTACATAAAATATTGGTCTGTTGACCAAATAACCACACATTATTATGTATTAGTTTGCATTTTTTAAATAATTTTATTATTTTCTAACGTTCTGAATCTGAATCTGAAAATGAGAAGGATGAAAGATATCACGGACCTAGACCTCAGTAGGCCCGTTGTGCTTCCTTCTAAAGGAGACTCCTTACTCAGTAAGCTGCCAATCCTACTGATTTAAAGTAGGTGACTACGTCACCGAGGGGAATCTCCTTAATGTCTGCCAAGGAAAGCCAATACTCGCCCAGCATAGATCTTCTCTTGAACGAGAGTGCAGGGCAGTCACAAAGGATGTGCTCCACCGTCTCGTCCTCCTGTTAACAACCTCAACACGGAGGTGTGTCATTTATACCATTATTCTAAAGAGGTGCCTTCATAATTGACAATGTCCAGTAAGAACGCCCGAGATTAGGCGACGGTTCGCCCTAGGCATTGTCAAGTAATGTTTAGCTGTATCACTGGCAGGATAGTTCAGTAACTCCCTAGAAAAGGTACAGTTTACTCTTTCATCACATCGTCTTGTAAACTGCTAATGAGGGTGTCTTTTTATTAGGTTTTTCATCTAGACCCCGTCAGACCTACGAAAGGTTCGGGTCCAAAAGGTTTGGTCCCGGCAGCCTTTCTGGCCAACAAGTCGGCAATACTTTTGCCTTTGTAGTGAGCGTGTCCTTTCTTTTGGTCCAGCAGAGGGTGACCACATTCCTGCTGGAATCATCCGCAAAGGCACGTGACCCGAGGTGTAGATTGGTCTCCTCAAGGCTAGTAGTGTCTGTCTGCAATCCGTATGGACAAGCACGTCTTTATCAGTAATTTTCCTAGTGATTATTTCTTTTGCAGCTATGGTTATGCTTGTGAGCTCAGTTTGGAGCACGCTTGGCAACCCACCCATAACCCATTTAATGTTTAAGTTTAGAGATCTAGAATAGATTCCTCATCCTGTACCTTCTTTTGTTTTCGAACCGTCTGTGTAGATGTTAATTACACCTGCCACGTTTGTGTTCGATTCTCCTTCATCATATTGTAGTTTTAAACCAAAACATGGCACAATAGAGTCGTCTTTTGCCTGCAGTAGTGGAAACGAAATTATCGTTAATCTAGAAACCGATGTTTCTGTGCGCCAACTCCTACATCGGGTATTATACCAACGGTGTGGGGCGCAACATAACCGTCACAACAACCCCCTTGATATATATGCAATAGTTAGGTTTAATTATCTATATATTATTTGTTATATCTATATATAGATTTTTTTAATTATTATTATAAATAAATAATAAAAATTTATATATATTAAGAGCTGTGAGGTTTAGGATTACCTCTACTACCTCTGGCCCTAGTTGGTGTTGTTCTCATGGCTCCAGTGGTGTTGAGACAAGCCATTCTCTGAACTTGGACTGTCGTCTGCTGGGCTTTCTGTCCCCAGACGACAGCATCGTAGGTTAGCATAGGTCTTATAATGGCCGTATAGATCCATAAGGTGACTCTAGGTGACATTCCCCAGGATCTGCTTATGATCCGACACTGCTCATAAAAAATGTATGCTTTCTTGAGTATTTTCTCCAAGTGGAGCATTTTGAGCCAGTAATACTTTTATTTAAACAAAATAAACATTTCGAAAGAGACTGTACACAAATAATTAACATTTTTACTTTTAATAATATAGTTATGTCAAAATACAACTAATAACAGAGAAAGCAGTAAATTGTTTTTTTTAATCCATAATGTTCTTGCATATTTGATTAGAAATAAATCTTGGAAAACATGGAACATTTCATTTATTTTAGCTACCCCAAAAGAGTTCCATTGAAAATCTTTCTCTCTATGGTCGGGCTGAATGGCTTAAACAATGGATTTGTGGATATAGTATGAGCTCCAGTTACCCCTGTTAATACTAGTGAAGACTTAGTAGTAGCGCCCCACACCATAACTCAAAGTGTGTTGTGTATTTTAAGGATTTTGTCAGAATATATGGGACCCAACAAGAACAAACCTTTTTCACGGCTAAGTAATTATGTAATATTTTATAAATGCTGGTGGAAATAACGCCTAAGGTGGCTTTAATCTACCAATATGTCACATCACAATGTTGCATCATTAGTTTTTACACAGAATCCATGTTTTCTGACACATTAAATACGTTATCTACCGTTTACAGTGACAAAGGCTTCGATGATCGATGCACTGCTTTCTTGATAATCAGCGTCGAAAGTAAGTGTGGTAAGACACAATTTTAAAGTACCCAACTGTAAACAACAGAAATCGCTCTCAATAACAAAAAGTTCTGAAGAAGTTTATGGTTAAAAATGTGAAACTTTCAATTGGGAATGTCAAATGATACATGACAATTCAGTGTTGCCAAGGTTCATTAAACAAGCAGTGCCTCTTGCGTTAAATTTAAACACTGCATTGCTTAACAATAGGTTGGTAATGCTAAAGTAGATGATAAAATCCGTATTTAGTACATAATATACATAAATGCCATAGTAGGCCTAACACAGTAAAAGGAGTTACCCATAGCCAGATAATAAGTAAGTTTATATGAAAATTTTAAACACAAATAACGAATTTTTTATTTGAAGCTTTATAAATCTTTTAATATATTTTTTAACGTATTCAATTTTATGTACTGAGTAAATATATATTTATATCTTTAATTAAAAAAAATACTGGTAAAATAAAATGTATTTTGCAATAGAATTTTATAAGGCATATAAATCAATATAAATCACGTTTACTTGGTATCTTTGATTTATAAGCTTATTTAAATTTAAATTAAAGCTGTTAGATTTCGTTAATATAGGTAACAAATAATATAATTATTTTTGAGTAAGTAAATAACTTAGATTATAAGTTTTCTTTTCAGGAAATATCATAAGTTTTTTTTATTTTGTAACTGCTAGGCGATTAAATATGAAAATTTGTAAACATGATCGTAATAATTAATTTAAAAAAAAATAATTAAAATCTTTGCCAAATTTTAAAAATTGCAAACGATGGGAATGTTAACTTTAACTTTTTTATTTCTTTCTTGTAGTCTAAGGAAAAATGTAATTTTAAAAAATTACCACCTGTGATTTCTTTAAATATTTACTTTCTATTACTCGAACATTAGGAAAAAATCCTTTTTCTTATTATCGTACATTTGTCGGTCGTTTCGTTCCTAAGTCAGTAAATCTTTCTTCTTAAATACTCACCGACTCTTGATCGGTAATAATCACCTAATGCTCAGAAATTTGTAAACATCAGAAATAGAAATATGGACTTATTTAAATATCAAATTTTATTTGACCTAGTTTGGACTTCACGGGAATAATAGCAGAACATCCTGCGTTTCACGCATTTTCCAGATCAGCATCGTTACTTTCTTTTTGCATTATATCCCACAAAGTCGAATTGAACAAGCTTAAGTTGACAAATCAGTGACAAATGTGATACTAATGATAATAATAAACATCTTGTCATAGAGACACAATATATCAGCTCGGAATTTGATTTAGGTGTTTGATATACATACCTAACAATAAATTTCTGTCTATTTTTATATTCCTAATCAACTGAATATTTTAAGCGGGCAGGAAATAGCCAGTGTCTTTTTTTAACCAGAGCGGGCCCTAGGCCACATATTTTTTTCCCCCCCCCATTACATTTAGAAAAAATATAATACCTATGTATATACATATATTTGTGTGGATACATAGATATTTATAATTTGTTTGTGTTTATTGGCAACGTCGGATCGCATTAATAAATAATAGTCCCGGCAGTCAAGCATTTCACCTCCAAATTTTTTATATATGCACTGATTTATTTGAAATTTTGACAGATGATAGATGGATAGTCGAAAAGCAAAATCTATATGTGCTGATGTGCGCAACCACCCCTTCTCGGGGGTGGACAATTTTTTACCCAAAATACCCCACAAAAACGATAGATGAGCAAATCTGAGGTAAAAAATACCATGTCAAGTTTTTTCTCCAGATCGATAGTTCTTGAATTATTCGCAATGAGCAAGTGCGATTTTTCGTTAAAAAAACCTCATTTTTCAATTGTTTTTTACGCATAACTCAGTAATTATGCGTTTTATCGAAAAAAGTGTAATAAACAAAAATGAAGCTTTTAAAAAAACAGAGAAATTGAGCAATTTATGAAGATCTTAAAGTTCTACCTAAGGCAAGTTATAGCTGCTTAAAGATCTTTCATGTTACGTGATTAAGTACTTAACCTCAAATAACGGGAAAAGGGTACATTTTTCAACAAAAAGTCATGGAATATTTTTTAAAAAGCATAAAAAGACCTTTAAAATAAGTACCGATTAAAGTCTTTCGATGAAATTTCAGTGAGATATGGTGTAAAATAGTTAAATCTAAAAAAAAATCGCAATAAAACCAATGTCATTTCATTCAAAATCGAAATTAAACTTATTCCTTCTACTAATTACTTTATTTGTATGTTATTTATGATATCGGAAAGTTTTACTGATTAAATATGGACAATTTTTTAAAAAACGAGCTTAAATGTATTTTTTTGTGATTTTCAAAAAAAATTTTTCTTATTTTTACTTCAAAACCATAAGAAATACGAAAAAACTAAAGGTTAGAAAAATGTAGATTTTTTTGAGGATTATTTTTCTTTTTTTATTTTTTTTTTTGTGGCATAAAAATTGACGGAGTTAAAACCGATTTACACTTTCACTATAGTGCGAGGACTGCTTTTCCGCAGCCCTTTGACCCTTTACCAATAAAATATGATATTTTGTAGGATGTGATAGCTTCAAAATTAACAGAGTTACACAAAAAATAAGATTTTGATTTTTTTAGTCAATTTTAAAGTAAAAAAAGTTTCAAATTTTGGCGCACTGATTTATTCTGTTGACACTGGGTTGTCTGTAGGTACATTTGAGACAAGGTACATTTGGCAAAGAGGTGGTTCTTAAGGGTTGGCAGGGTATAGAGAATTAAAAATTAAAAATTACTTCGTGTTTAGAGAATAAACTTTAGAACCAACAAAATTTAAAATTAAAACATCAGTAGTCATTAAAAAATATTTTTTTATTTTATTTTTGTCAAAGGGGTGGTTTTAAAGGGTTGCAAGGGTGCAGACAATAAAAAATTATTTCAAATAGAAATAATAAACTGTAATACTAAAATTACGCAAAATCTAAAAATTGGCAGTCATCAGATATTTTTTTATTTCATTTTTTGCAAAGGGATAGTTTTTAGGGGCTGAAAAGTGGTAACTAATAATTTTATTAAAATGCTATAAATTTTTTCCAGTAAAACTGCAATTGTAAGGTTACAAATCGTTAAAAGATTTTTTTCTATATTATTTTCATCAAAGGGTAGTTTTTAAAGATTCTTAGGGGTTTATATTTTAAAATACACCGAATTTATATTGTACAATACGTTAGGATATTTATCCTACAAAAAAAAAAAGCCGAAAAACCTATAAAATCTATTATTTTGATAAGGGGTGGTTTTTACCCCTTAAAAACAATTTTAACCTTGCGACCATATGGATTTTGATATGGAGGGGTAAATAAGCTTAATTCGAAATTTTCAAGAAAATCGTTATATAAAAAAAATTTCCCGGAGGTATGACCCTATTTTGAGCTTGACTGCCTGGACTATAAAACAAAAGGAAAAAAAAATTATATTTTTATAAATTTAAACTGATTATAATTTATTCTCTATTGCTATTAAAGTTATGCTATTGAATAATTGCACAATATTATGTTTATAAGATTAATAGCTAAAAAATAATAATTAGATATAAATACATATATGAAGGTTTTTGTTTCTTGTCATAAAAATATATGGCGATTTTCGGGCCCCTCTAGACTATGGGCCCTAGGCCCGGGCCTAATGGGCCTAGGGGAAAAAAAGGCACTGAAAATAGCGTAAGCATCACGGTCAGTAAGTTCTTGCTGGATCATTTTGCGCCCCGATCTCCAAACACATCCTCAATCACTTAATGGCCTTAACACTTAATATACTGAGTCCAACGCTTCTGTGCATATAAAAGTAGTCATGGAATAACTTATCAAGCATGTATAAATAAAAGAACGATATTTTCTATGCTGTTCTACTTTCCAAAATTTAGTCAGAACAGTAACCAATCCCATATTTAATCAAAAGAAAAAATGACACCCTTTTATAATACGTAACCCCAAAATCCAAATTTCTATTTTCATTCTGCGTACAAATTCTGACTTTTTGTGTACAAGATTTCAATCTAAGTAGGTCACAGCGAAAAATATTTTAAGGGCCAGAGGGAGTTTTAACACTTACTATTTTTTCGTAACGTTTTATTTCCAAAAATAAGCAATAATAGCTATTTAACAAGCAAGGGTATTAATAGAGGCGATTAATGATCGAGGCCATTTATGGAGAGTGATTGTGCAGTGATTGCAAAAGTTCAGCTGCTGTGTGTTTTGTTGTCTGGTATTTCGATTAAAATCAGATTTTGTTCCATTTTTACGTTTTCAATTAATAAATGTGTTAATTCCTCTCTTCTGCAGGCATCGGCTATACCAATAATATTTGGGGCCACTTTAATTAAAAGATAATTTTGATCAGGAGCTGCAGTTAAAAAAAAATTAATTCGACCTGCACTAAAAATTTTTGGTTTTTTAAATCTATACCCGACAATTTTCTTCTTAAAAAATTAAATTAGCTTAAAAAAATTCTAGATTCTTTGATTACACATTATACAACATACAACATCTTTTTTTTTTCATCTTCTTCTTCTTCTTTCTGGGAGCCGTCTTGATTCACTACCGGAGGCAGCGCAGCCTCTTGGGCTTTTTGTGCCCAATCTCCCATTATCCTTTATACCAACCCTCCCATTAGTCTCGTTCCTTCCACAAGTCTGTATATTTCCGAGACTGGTTGGTTGATATATTCCTGTGGGCTCATTTTGGGTTGCCCAAATAATGCCTATCTTTTTTGATTCAACGTTCACATTCGCCGTATATGTAGGCTGTTTTTTTCCCTCGTCCACCGAGGTTCTTCCGTATTCCTCGTGTTTGTTTCGGATCCATTCCCTGGTTTTAGTGATGAGCAGACCGGTCTTGGCTTGGGGCTTGGTCTTGGTCTTGTAGCAAGACCAAGACCGAGGCAAGACCAAGACCACCTTTTTTCTTGCAAGACCGACCAAGACCGGGGTATGCAAGACCAAGACCGAGGAGGCAAGACTACAAAAAGATTTGTGCTTTTTTCCTTTTTAATATTAAATTATTTAATTTTTATATTCAATATACAAAAGGGGATTTATTTCCTACAGGCGTGACAAATGACAAAAAATGTGTCAAGAACTCCAAAAAGGCATTATTTATTAGGTTACAGGTTTCTTAATTAAATAATATTTAAATTAATCACTTTGTTCTTTTATACAGTTTTTAACAACGATAATGAGTAAATTAAATAACGTTTCAAAAATAATAAGATTGTGACTTTATGGTCCGACAAAGTCGATACTCCCAAACCGTTTAGGACAGAGGAAAGGTAGGGAAACAAAAGTTATAGAAGCTAAAAATGACTTTCATATTCCTAATGTATTTTTTTAAGCTATCTAGTGATGCCATTACAGGGTGGAACAAAAATTTCTACAATACAGAAAAACATTATTTTTTTTCCCCTGTAAGAAGACTAGAACTAAAAATGAAGCTATAAATAAATAAACCCTATATACATTTAAAATATGCCTTTTTAAACAAATAATTAAAATGTACGTGTAAGCAAATCGGTATATTTTAAAATGTTAATTAAAAAATATAGTCGTCATTTTATTTATTTGTTAGTATTAAAAAAATATATATTATTTAAGATTACTTATTTTAAATTATCACTACCAAAAAACAAGACCAGCAAGACTTTGCAGCAAGACCAAACCAAGACTGGGTGGTGCAAGACCAACAAGAACAAGACCTTCCTTTGGCTTGCCCCCAAAACCAAGACCAGGCTTGCAAGACCAAGACCAAGACCAAGACTAGCCCGGTCTTGGTCTTGGTCTTGCTTTGCTCATTACTACCTGGTTTGCTCTCGTGCTGTGGTTTTGGTCACTCCAAAGGCAGGTTCGGGTCCAAAGTATGGTGTGGATGATCCTTGTCTTGCAAGCTCATCCGCTTTTTCGTTGCCTTCTATTCCCGAATGTCCTGGTACCCGCAGGAGAGTTACCCTGTTGCGTTCTCGCAGGACTTCCAGTTCTTTTCGACATTTCCATGTCAGCTTGGGCGTTACCTTGGGGTTTGCTAGTGCCCCCAGTGACGCCAATTAGTCTAGAATTGTTTCTAGCATAAAATACCTTGACCCTAAAGTAGGTGGTGAGCATGAGGTCGAAAGCTTTTTGTATACTTAAAAAATCTCTCCTTTTTTATTTTTTTTTTACCCATTTATAGGCTTTATTTACTGAAGTTCTCGTACTCTTTCCCGTACTTTTTCTTTTCTTTTTGGGAAAATCCGTCTTGACACTTTTAGCTTCATTTAAGATTTCTTCTGGAACATTTTCCAATATTTCTAGATCGTCGGCATCTAGATCCATGCTAACTTTTAAATTTTTTTACGCTTTGATGAAAAAAATTGGGAAAAGTGCAAAGTTATATTTTCCGCATGCTTGCAAAAATTTAACTGTTCTAAAATTAGCTGGAGAAAATTTTTGTAGTTTTAAGAAAGTTCACAAAAATTAGACAATCGGCAGCAAAACTTTTTCAAAGAAACTCTTCATGTAGAATTTCTTTGTCTTATGCTTACCTAATTAAACAAAAATACCATAAGTTTTTTGTAAGGC
>JAHBCN010023669.1:5000-12377 GCA_019359885.1 Listronotus oregonensis | reverse complement strand
TCCCCTTTACAATATCTGAGTTCATATAATTTTTATTAAACGAATACTCCGACCTCCCCTCAACCTTGAATCCCCCGATATTTATAGAGTCAGATCTAAAGTTCCCGGGCAATCAGCTCGTGGTTTGGGTGGAACCGTCATATCAATAAATGTTTATTTTTAAATCGATGTTGCCTATATTAACACAAAAACTAACATTTTTGACTACTTTTATTACTTTTTTAAGTCAATTTTCCCTGATTTTGTTTTTTGAGATCTGGAAATTTTTTTACGTTTACCCAAAACAAAAAAAAAGAGATCACTATACTAAACACCCGGCCTACAAACTGGCGTTGCTTTAAATTTTAGCCCTTTGAGTTCTTTGGGATACCATCAAAAAAACATATAGCACCAGTGTCATCATATGTCAAGGAAAACTTTGTCTTTGATTTCAAATTGTAAATTACCTAGTTCTGATAAATATTAAACAATAATTTTTTCAGTTAAAAAGGGGGAAAAAATAATAATACTCTATTATTAAAAGGGGGCATTCAAAAGCTACTGTCCGGTTTTTTAATGCATTACTTAGAAAAATATTAACGATGAGTATGTGGCTAATTAATGAGAAAATTTGAAGAAACGGGATCTTTATCTAATTTTCCCCTAATTGCCAAAAAAATCACCAGTTAGAAATGAATGCAGAATTATCAGTAGGAACACGTACACTTGACGACCCCCAAGGCACTCGTGGACTGGCTACTTCTTTGGGATGTACATCTTAACAGCACAGAAAATTTTTGAAAGACAATTAATTTCACCCGTATAAGATAAAACTTGTCCATGAGCTTCATGAAGACAATTGTGTCCCAACTTTTAATCAACAATGCAATCATGTTATTTAATATTTGTTTCTCGAATGAGGTAGGTCTATTTACATGGTGCTGAAATAGAAATAATTGTCGATATTGGAGTGACTCAAACCCACATCTGATTCGGGGGAACAACCGAAATCCCCTAAAAAAAATAAATGGGGGGCCGGCATTTTGTAAATCATATTGTAGGACCTTCCTTTATTCCTAGCAACTTGACGGGCAAGACGTACTTGTACATGTTAGAAAATAAATAGAACCACGAATTACCGGAATAATAAAAAAAGCGTTAATTCTAATGAAAATGATATTTATTTCCCACAAGATGGTGCACCACCGCACTACGTGGCTTCAGTACGATATTTTTTGGACACGCATTTCCCGAATCAATGGATCGGAAAAAGGGGGCCCCCATTGAGTGATCGCCGAGATCCCCGGACTTAAGTTCTTTAGTTTTTTTTTGGGGGTAGAAAAAAAAAGATTTAGTACGAAGTTAGATTCTATTTAAGATTTTTGGGGGAGCGGATTACGGCTGAACAAAAAAAATAATTTCATACATGCTTAAAAATTTAAGAAATACAAAAGAAAAAAATATTTATTTTTCCCGGGGGAGGTAAATGGACAACACTTTCAGCATTTATTACCACCTACTTAATAGAAAATTAATTTTTATTTTTTTAATTTGCGTATGACTGTAGGTTGCTTTTTTTTTTTTTAATTTAGGATGGTTGTTTTTAATTTTAAAGTCTTGTTACTATGGAAATAATTATTTAAAATTTTTACGATATTTTTCCCCAATTATATTTTTTTAATTTTTTTAAAATTTTAAAATACTTTACAACGATTGAAGATAAACTTTATTAACAGAAGTTAAAAAATTTTTGAGAATAAAAAAAAAAAAAAAGGAGGTTTCCATTTAAAAATCTAAAACAACGCAATAATTTTTTTTGGACCCCCCCCGAAAAAAGGCTATAGATGAAGAGACGCCCCCCCCAAAAATAAAAAATTTACGTGCCCGGGGAAATTTTTTTTAAAAAATACCGGGGAAAATCACAAATGGGGGTGCAAGCTTTTCGTTGGGTTACCCTGTATAATATTAAAAGAATGCAACTCGTTTTAAAACCGCGATCCTTGCGCTGCAACCTACGATACTCTCAAACTAAAACTGAACATCGCTGCCCCCACGCGTTTGTACTCAAGTTTTGTTTTCCCCCCAAAACCTAGGATTACCAAAATTATTCAATTAAGCACAGATTTCTTAATATTATAATTTTAAAAAAATCTGTGGGGTATTTTTTTATTCACATTTTTTTTCTTTGAAAATTTCGGGGGCTGACCCTCTGACCCCCCCCCCCCACCTAGGGGCCTTTTGATGATTATGGGGTTTTTTCCAGCAAGCCGAAAACCCCCACCGAACGATCACGCTCAGGGGAGTGATTAAAGTGCTTTCCCCAAAAGAGACGTGATGGTTATCGGACGATCCTTTTTCCCCAAAACTTGGGATCGTTTATTACGGTTTCAGAACGGTAATTTTGAAAATGGCCCAAATTGAAAAAATGTTTGGGTTTTTTTCCCCCGAACATCTTGGCACTGGATTTTTTTTTTTTTTTAAAACTGTTTCATGTTTATTGTTTCACATTTCATCTTCATATGTTTATGTTAAGGGGGGGGTTATGCAGAAAAGTTAAGTTAATTTTTTAAAAAAATTAAGATTATAAATTAAGACATTTGGGGAAAACATGCCAATCAGTTTAAAAAAAAAAAATAAAATTTAGATACGAGGGCAAATCACTTTAATAGGGTTTTCGTTTTTTTTTTTGCCACTCTGGCAGCTGCCCGGTAATTTGTTAATTTTTTTAAAAAAATTTTGTCAAAAAAATATAAAATTTTTTTCTTTTTTTTTATTAACATGGAAAAGACGAGTTTCTTAAGCCTATTTTATGATGTTATTGTGTGGAGTTTAATTATTTTGAAAAGGAAACGTTTATTTCTTTTTTTGATAAGGTTAAAAATTAAAATAAGTTAAGAAAGATGTTGTTTTTCTTTTAGCTTAACTTAATTTTTAATTTATGTGTAAAATTTAAAAAACCCTTTGATCATATCATGTTTATCTTTTTTTTTATGACCTTAACTTATTTTAACTTAATTTAATTTTTTTTTCATAATCCTACCTTTATTTAGCGAATTAAGTGCTTTAGTTTTTTTATTTTTGCTTGTTTAATTATTCAAAAAAATATAATTTTTACACCCCCCAAGCACATCATTAAATTTTTATCTTTAAAAAAGGGGGTGACGATATTATGGTGATATTTCTAAATTTAATCACAAAAAAAAAATAAAAAAGGGTTGTATTTTTAAAAAAAAAAAATTTAAAAAAATTTTTATTTGACAGTCCCAAAAACGATCCGCAAAGCGATCCAACGTTTGTACTTTTTGTACCGTCACGAAACTATTTTTAAAGGGCCCCCGGGGGGCGTCAAGCGCACCAAAAAACGTTAAAAAAAATTTCAAACGATACCGGATTTCTTGTTGGAACAAACCTACTATTACTCGAGAAGATAAACCCACTTTTGGGGGTTCAATTTTACGACGTTGCGCAGACCACTGATGACAAAAAAATTTTTCTTGTCGGTTGGGGGAAAAAAAATGTTTTAAAGCCTTTTTTTTAAAAATTTTTTGTACTTTGGCATAACAGATTTTAATATTGGTGTATGAGATATTCTATGATTATTATAATAGTATGTAAAATATTTCCTTAATTGTATGGGATTTTGGATCCGTGCTTTAAAAAAGTTTTAAAAAATGGAAGAAAAAAATATATAATTTTAAAAGCCCCGGGCATTTTTTTGGGGGTTTTAAAAAAAAAAAAAACAAAAAGATTATAATTATTTAAAGTTTTTTAATTTAAAAAAATTCAATATAAAAGTCTAAAGGTTGTTAATTAATAAAAAACAATAACACTTTATAGCGAAAAAAATGATTTATGGTTTTTATTTAAATAAATTTAGTTACCTATTTAGACAAAATTTTTGCAGAAAAATATCAGTACATTTTTGTTATGTTGAAAAAAAAAAAAAAACAAAAGTAGGGATTAATATACAGCGTATTGTGACCATTTTTCAAATTTTTTTGGGGTTTTTTTATGCGCTATACCTACCTAAAAGTATAGTCTATTTTTTTATATTGCTTATGGGAGAGGTTTAAAAGAAAATGACACTGTAATGTTTAAAATTCTGTTTTTTTTTTTAAAATATATTATACTTAGAAAATTAAAAATTTACACAAGAAAACCAAATTTAAATAATCTATTTTAAATTTTTTTCCTCATTTTTCTTTTCTTATTTGGTTTTTTTTTTAATATCTCTTTTAACTTAAATTTTAAAATACAGATTTGGTTAAATACATTTGCGATTTTAAAAATTTTTATCAACTTTAATGACTCCCCATTAAAATTTTTAAAAAATGTGGTGAGTTCCTTACGCTAAGTTACAAAATCGGTTTTGGCTTAAAAAAATAAATAAACAATACAATTAACCATGAACACCTAAGCCGTAATCGGAACTCCAATTAAAACTCCTGTTTCTGGGGAAATTTGTCACAGTGACGTCAGGCGTGCGAGAGAGATAGGCTTATCTCATGCGCGTGGGTTTATCTTCTCGAGTAATAGTATCATGACAATAACCGTTATATGTGATGGGGGGGGGGGTTTTTTTTGTTTTCCCCTGTGTTTTAATTATTTTAATTTTTTAAAAAATTTTTTTTTAATTTTTTTAATTTGTAATATAATTCTTTTTGTGGCATTATTTTTTTCTATTAACATGTTAGCGGTAAGTTTTAAATGTTAAGTCTTTTTCTCATGTAACCAGGGTTTTTTTTACATATTGCAGCCTTAAAAAAGGGAAAAAATTTTTTCCAAAACTGGAACTGCTAAAAAAGTGTTTAACTTTTAATAAAGCATAAAGACCGAATCCCTAATAATTCCACGAAATTTGTATTGCCTACTTATACACTGATAAATTAGTGTGTAGGTAAGCAACACATTATACTTTTATCACAGCCGTAGTACCGTTTTCTTGCACGCGACGGCGCGGCGCGTATGATACCATATCCACTGTGTACCGTCGTCGTCTCTTCAACCCTTTCAAGCGAATTACATGTTTCGTTGTCATTTGCGCCGTATTAATTTCGATTGTTTTGCTATGTGTTATTTTAATTTGTGGTTGCAGGAGTTTTTTAGATTTATAAAAACCTTCTTATTTTAGTGATTAGTGTTTATTAAATTGTGACAATAATTTTGTGTTTATTTTTTGTTACTTATAATATCGTAACAAAATGACTAGAGGTTGTATGGTTTGGTCTTGCAAATCCAAGGGTAACATACCCGGCATTTTTTACTTTGAATAAGTATTTCTTATTTTAAAATTAGGTGCTTCTTATGAGACGCAACGTTAGGTCACCGAATAAATAATATGATATCAATTTTAAGTTATAGAAAATTAAAATTTTATAGCAATAGCAGTGAGAAAAGTAAGGGTAATCTTAACTATCTTTTAGATGAATACCACAATGTTTGTGTATTTCTGTGGATTATTGAAAAGAAATTAGATTTACACTTAGGTACTCATATTTCATTTAATAATTTAGTACATCTTTTTAAAGGATCAAAATTATCAATTACTGGCAGACCAGGCAAATTTTAATACATACATGTCCCACTAATTAAATGAAAAAAAGTACAATTTCATGTTAAAGTTCCTTTTTGCTTTTTTGTGTATTTGTTTATAAAAAATTTGGATTTGTGGTTAGTTGTGTTTTGGTTAAAATAAAATTAAAAATCTTCTGAAAAATCAAGACCTCAATATATTGATAAAAACAAATAATAATCTTGAAAAATACATAAAAAACAACAAAGACAAATCTTTGAAAAACAATAAATCAGGAGTTTATAAATTGACTTGTGGTTCTTTTATAAAGTTTATATTGGTCAAACGGGTAGAGCCTTTAAAAAAGAATAACCGAACATAAAAAGTCCTGTTTAAATAAAAACACCAATTCCACATATGCTACCCATCTTTAGAAAAGAATCATAACTTCAATGACAATTTCTAAGTATTACATGTTTACAACAAAAACAATAAACTAAATTTATTAGAATCCCTTTAATTTAACAAACTAAAGAATACCGACTACCTGCTTAACGATCAAAAAGATCTTAATGGGTCACCATTATTAAACTTATTTCTTTGAATTATATTGTATCTTAGATAATTATTTATAAACAACTTTATTGTACCTTAACCTGAATACTATATACAGGGTGCCACAGATTCGAGTGCATGCATGGGGATTTCGGAAACTGTAAGAGATAGGAAGTCGGTTAAATTATGGCAAAGTTGCGCATTTAGGTGGCTAACAACATGTTCATTAGAAAATTTTAAAATTCCGAGTACTTCCGGAGATATCCGAAAAAACCGAAATTTGCTGATTTCGTTTTTATTTTTTCCTGACGTTATTTAAAGAGATATGGAAAAACAAAAGACACTTTCTCATGGCCACTTTTTAAGCTCTACAAAACAGCGTTGAGAGATTTTCCGTACGACGTTTCGTTTTCTTGAAACCATCATTAACTTTCTTTTTTTAAATATGAACCTGGGTTTTTAATTTAATTTTTTTGAACCCCTTATTATCCCAATTAGAAAAATGTATAACACTTAATATTTATTTACAAATGGAACGCCCTATAAGAAATGATGTGCGTTCTTTGTCTAACTCATTGTCTCTATGGAAAATATGTTTATTTAACAGAAAATATTAAGTGTTATACATCATTGTAATTGGGATTATAACTCTTTTAAAAAATGCAATAAACAATAAGGTGCCGTATTTAAAAAAATAAAGTTATGATGGTTTAACAAACGAAACGTCGTACGAAAACTCTACTGTTTTTGAAGACTAAAATGTAGCATAAAGTGTCTTTGTTTTCATACTCAAATAACGTCAGAAAAAATAAAAACGAAATTGGAAAATTTTCTTTTTCGACTCCGGAAGTATCAATTTTACAACTTCTAATAGAGTGTTGGCACTAAATAACTTCCTAATTTAAATCTATTCTTAGGTTTCCGAAATCCCCATGCAGATGGGAATTGGCACCCTGTATAAGTACTTTTTGTTACACCTAGTTTAGTTAGAATCAATCTTCTGATGAAGCTGTTGTACAGCGAAACATGTCAAGTATTACCGTGTAATAAAAGTGTTGTGGAAATCAATACGTATTGTAATATTTTAACATAATTTTAATACGAATTTCCACCAAGTAACAGCCGATTCTATCAATGACTTTAACTTCCAGGCGAAAATCGGCAAAATTTTAAAAACATTTATGCAATTTTGAGGTTATGTAAGTGGGGAGTCGTAACTCAAAAACTAGCGGGCTTCAACAAAAATCGGCAATTGGCCGGATAAGTAAAAAATCACCTAACAAACTTACGAGTCTAGGACTTTTCCAATATACTTAACACTAATATATACT
>JAHBCN010023668.1:0-12472 GCA_019359885.1 Listronotus oregonensis | reverse complement strand
TTGTTGGATCCTAATATAACAAAATTTTTTACAAAAAAAACGGGTCGGAATGCCTTCAAAACTTTATGGGTATACTTTCATGCTAGCAAATATGTTTACAAGTTTTTATCAAATTTTAATAAATAATTCTGGGTGTGAGTTTTTTTCCAATGTCACTTGGTATATTTTAAAACTGGTATTTAAACAGCACACGCAAAATTTTAATTTCTAATTTTTTCAAAATAAAATTTAATTTTTTGTAATTTTGTTTTATAGTCTATTGGCCGTTTTTTCCTAAAGATATTTTAAAGTTGAATATCTTATTCTTTTGCAAAACAATGTATGTTTTATATAGTATTTTATAGAGACATACATAAACAATGAAAAACAGTTTAAATTACAGTAGTTTATGCATGGGGCCCGCAGTATAAAAAGAATACATGTTTTTATAATGCGTAAATCTCTTTGTATTATTTAAGATAGTTTTGCATAAATAAATTATTCTTTTACCAAGTATTCTCAAAAAACCTAGCTTAATTTATGCGGAAATAAAATGTTTTCTCTGGGTACGAGAATTTTAGAATAAAAAGTTAAATTATGAAAAATGAATATATTTAAAATAATTTACTTTAAAATATATTCAGGGTATTATAAATCTAATAGCTTAAATGTAAATTAATCTACAATATAAATCTTTTACCGTATTTAATGTTTTTTAAAATAAAATATTATTGACAACTTGTACGTCTAAAAGAGAGAAAATGATCAAAAATTTTGTTTTATTAGAAGAAAATATGATACTTTTTGTGGCAATGCTGTACGTTACATTACAGGAGTGTGACAAGTAGGTATAGAGGGGCAAGTGACTTTTTACGGGTCTTCTTTTTGTTGTTAATATTACCTTTAATAATGGCCAATTTGACAAACAAGAAAAATCACCGAATTTGGCAAAAGTTGGTAAATTTTGATAAAGTATGTGGCTCTAATGCGGTGTATTCTCGGGTTTATTATTGAAACTAAACTCTACCAATAGTAATATAAAGCGCAACATTAATAGAAATCAATAAGTTTATCCACAAATTATCTAGGTAAGTTAAGAAAATTACTAACAAAATTATTTCTACTAAAGTGCCAACCTTATTTCGCCCGTACTAAAAATATATGATTGGTGATTGGGTCTAACTACACATAGCTTGGAATTTGATGGGTTTTTAAGGAGATGAGGGCTAAAAATTTTGCATACCTCCTTTCCATTTGGTGAGCTCCTAAGCGATGACAGTATTTTTTTTTTTCTTTAAACTTCACTAAACTATAATGGAAAGGGTTGTAGACAAAGCGTACCAGACTGAAGTGCTAAGACAGTTCACAGTAGATCCAACGTATTCTATTACAAAAGTCTCTAAACTGACCAATATTTCCGTCGGTTCTATGCACAAAGTTTTGAAAAACAAAACGTTTTTTCCAAATAAAATTTAAATTTTACATGAACTCAGCAAAGACGATTACGACAAAAGAATACAATTTTGGGAATCAATGTACCACCGAATTGACAAAGACCTTTATTTGATCTAAAATATGAATCAATTTTCTTCTTAAATGGATAGGTCAACAGACACAACCGTAGATATTGGGATAATAAAAATCCGCAGCTATTTCAGAAAAGTCATGTTCGATTCCCAGATAAGATCGACTTTTGTGCGGTTAATAATGGAAATGAACTTAACGGGCCATTCTTTCTGCAAAAACATTAAACTGACTTATTTTATCTAAACCTTTTAAAAAATATGATAAACCCTTTTATTGTCAAATCTTTGAAAATTAAGTAGATTAAAATGGTTCTATAGAACTCAGTAAAGATATCGAAGTGTGTAAGCTTTCACGGCCGATTTTACCTACATTATATGGGTTTTCCGGGCTTATTTGCCGTGGTCTTAACTGGCTTTATTATTGCCTCGTCAATAACGGCACACATTTAAGCATGTGATAAAATTAATTTTTCGAGCTAGATAAACTCTTTATTATTAACACTTATTTTTTCTTCTAACTCACTTTTACGTCCACCGATTTCAAGTTTCTTAGTATGGTGGGATTGCAAATTGTATGCCGTGTGCAATGTTAATGTCACACTATGAGGTTGCCATTTGACTAATCAAAGAAAGGCCCTCTGAAGGTAAGGAGGAGATTGACAAAACTTTATCAAAGATGATTAAATTTCCCCATGCTTTTTTTTTTTTTTTTTTTTGAAGAAAGATATTTAGGATGGTTTTAAAATGGAAGTACTGTATATGTGGTAAACATTTACTTTAAATTTATTACTAATTTTATTTTATGTCACAAAGTGCAAAGTGGTTTTTGTATAATTTGCTGTAAATCGTCACAAAGCTTCAAGGCGTTAAAGTTTTTAAGATATTTTTATTTAAATTTGAAAAATAAAAAATTTTAGAAGACATGTGGAATGTCAAAAACAATATGTTTAAATTTGTGTTATGTTTACTTTTTCCTTTAAACCTTGCCTTGGTTAAACTGAACCACCCGTTGGCGTAGCCGTGTCGTTGCAGTTAACGCTGCCGCTGTACGTAAGATAACAAGCCAACTTCTGCAACGGTGTTCCAAAAAGGTTACATCAAACTCTATAAGTTTAACTTACAAACAAGAGATGCAACATCGGCGGGAAAAAAAACGTCAAGTTAAAAAATTGACTTTTATATACTTAAAATCGTCTTTTTTTTTGACCTACATATATGTGGACATCATTTTCTACAATTTGCCTTCCATGTAATCATGTTTATTTCTAAGAGTACTTATCTTTTTGATTAAAAAAAAAATAAGGAAAAGCCTATAGGTAAAATATTGGCATATTAAAAAGCCTAAAAATAATATTTATTAAATACACATTTAAAAAACGAAATTTTAATCCCATGAATATTCACATATGGTTATCATGTAAATTTAAATAATTTCTCCACAAAAACCGCATTTTTAATTTTTTATTATATATTATTTTTAATAACATATTAAAATATTTACATATAACAAAGCAAAAAGCAATTAAAATTTACATTTTTTAATGAATCTGGAAAATGACACTGAATATTATAAATTGGTGCATTTTATTCGTTAAAATGGAAAAGCCTTATATATTTATATTATCTTATTATTTAGTACACGATTCACAGCAAACATTTTTTATGATACACAGAGTATTTACATTAGAGTCAAATATAAAGGATATCCCTAGATAAGGTTACCTGTATTACAAGTAGGCCTAATATTTAGTTTATTAAAAATAGTCAATTTTCATTAAAAAAACACAGTTTACATTAAGAAAAACGTTTTTTTATATAAAAAGGAGCTTAAAAACCTTCAAAACTTGTATTTTATTTGGATGTTAACAATTATTTCTATTTTTTATTTATAAATAAAATGCTAAAATAGCTGTTTAGAATATCATTTTTACTGTCAAAATCCAAAATATTAATTGTTGCATTGCAAATAATAAAAAAATACCAATACGTTTAAAAAGTAAATAATAATATTTGGGAATTCAGGCAACGTGCATTTTAGTAAATACAGGGAATTTCGAATTTTGACCGTGAAAACGGGTCTTAAAAACTTTTTCAGTGGCATTTTACTAATAAATAAGCAATAGATATTGTTTGCTTTTAAGCAAAATATACGTTTTGAAACTTTCCGAGCTCGCTATAGTTTATGACGAAGCTAACATTTTAAAAAAACTTACTTTTTATTTAAAAACTAAAAACAAGATTTACTTAGGGTATAGGTAACCTCATTTGAGCACACTCTGTAGATTGCGTAAAAGCCTGTTAACTGCATAATTCCCTAAGGTAGTAATAAATACATTATTATATAAGTAACATACAAAGTGCATATATCGTTGTACTATATATTTGTCTTTTTTTATATTTAAAAATTAACGTTTTGTTTTTCTTAAATAACTGTAAATCTCCAATAGTGCTTTTCATTTTCTAACTATGCCCATTAGCGAAAAAAAAAATTTTACTTGCGATAACAAACTTAGCAGTAAATTATTTATAGCTACAAAGGTTAGACTTTAAATCGAACCGTTTTACTTTAGCAGCTTCTTGATCAATAAATATTTATTGTCAATTTTTATAAAATTATGTAAGTTGCATCAAAAGTGCATTAAAATTGGTTTACTTTAAAAACGTTAAAGCATACAGGTAAACATACTTATCGATATTAGCTGGCTATAATTCATTATTTAGTTAAAGCCCTTTTACCCAACATTTACCTTTTTATTTGTTAAAATGTATGTTTTTAATTGCTGATGACTTAAGAATACAAAATTTTAAAAGCAAATTAAAGTTCTATAACAAATTTGATGAATAGGGAAACTATTTAATTAAAGACTAGATTCTTATGCTGAAACGACATTACCAACCCCAAAACTTATTCGTCGATTTGTGCGCATTTTCTCAAATTTAATGTTTAAAATATATTAAAAACATGTTTAGTATTTTCGTTTGAAACATTGAACGTGTAATACACAAAATAATTATAATGTAAATTTTCATTATAAATATGGCAATAATTTTCGATATAATTCTCGTAAGTAATGGCTTTTAGGATGACTCTACACTTGCGACGCGAAAGTCATAAAAAGCGAATGTTAATGGTTTCGCGATCTTATTTTCGCGGTTCGTGGCGTTCCTCGTTCGATATCGGTTCTTGGGCCCACGATAAAGGAAAACAATAAATGTAACCGTAAACAATGCGAGTGTAGAGGAGCCATATTCTTCGCGCAAAGATCTGACGCGAATCTCGCCCAAAGTTGCGATTTGCGGGCATGTGTAGAGCCTCTATAAGAAGTACTTGTTATATTTGACATCGCCTTTAACAAATACAATGTTTCTTGAAAACAATGAACTTTCAAATAATTATTTTGCTCCCATTAAATAAGTTTTGCGGTCTTATATATCCTTTTAAAAAAATACATATTTTGTACCCACAGGAGTACAAGATTGTAATGTCGATAAGACCATATTGGTCTAAAGAATTACTGGTTATATTAAACCCATGTATTGCCAGCTCATACTTTAATGTGCAAAGCTTTACGAGATCCAAACTTAAGATAACCTTAGCGACAGAGCAGAATATTTTCCCAATTGCTCAGAATCGGTCATGGTCTTGTTTTTACATTTTTGCAAGAACAAGACCAAGATTATGACCGCCTTAAATGTACCTTGTCTTTTTCGTTGTTTTTAGTTCCAAATTAAAGTATTTAATAAATAGCAATGGTCCTATAGGTAATTGCGAGACTTGCAAGACTATTGCGGCAAGACCAAGACCAAAACCAAGACTCAGAACGCACTATCAAGACCGAAACCCAAACCAGCAGGGGAACCAATTTAAATGATAAAAATAAAAATAGAAAGGAAAGACAATAGAATAGATTTTTTTTCGTAAATTGGTACTATATAAACAATTTTCTATTAAGATTTGGCAAAACTGGACCAATATTCGTCGCTCTTCGTCTAATACTATCCAAACTGAAAACGTTTAATTGTAGTAGAAATCTGACCAAAAAAAGACAAAAAAGACAAAGATATTATTACACAATAAACTTGCGTGTGTAATTTTTACGAAAACTTATGTTACGTATACGCTGCTGTTATAAGAGTCTTATTTTATAAGTATTAAACTTTATGTGACTCGTATAATATAAAAACATGAAACTATCTACTAAATTAGTTTCCTGACTAGAGACTTTAAAACTATTTTCAGACCTGAATTTGTTTCTGGTGCGTACTACTTAGATCAATAAACTATTTTTATAATTGTTTTTTTATATTATTTTACCATAAATTACTTATTAATATAATATACATTTTTAAGTACGTAATACAAGGTTTAATAATTCATATTTTTTACAATGTGCAACTTTATCCCAATTTTTACAGTGTATGTGTTGTGATATCACTGAAAAAAATGATCTGCGTTTTAAATACTTAAAAAATATAATATGGCGTTTAAAGTACAAAAAGAAGTTGATAGTGATTTGAAAATATTGACACAATTAATTTACGAGCTAACTTTATTGCTTGATTCGACAAAAGATTTTTTCCAAAACTTTAACGTCTTACGGTTATTTTAAGTTGTCAGGCAATGTTTTGGATCCAATGACACTTACAGCTTGGACGATATATCTTTATTCGTTAATAGAAACACAATATTCGTTTAGTATGTATCTTTATTTTTAAGTGATAACTAAAAAGTACTCTTAATGCTTATACTTATATTTCATTGTTATGATTTATGAGAATACCTGTATTTTCCCGACTCAACACGACCAGCCTTGCTAAATACATTTATGTACGATCGGGCGGTAAATTTAACCCTCCGCCCGCATTTCCGGGCAGTAAGTTGAATTTACCGCCCTAAAGCGGTAAGTTATTTGGCCACCAGCTTAAACAACCATGCTCAATGTAGGTTGATTTTGGAACTTAGTCTAACATGAGTCCAGCCAACTTTGAGAATGTTATACGGGTAAAGACTGTTTATTTTTGAAAATAATGTGAAATAAATGCCATTTTAAAATAATTTATTTTTAAACAGAAATCGTCCGATCGTGCATAAAACGTAAAAAGTACTTTGGGCGTTAAGTGTATTACTGCCCTTAAATATCTCTAAACTCCTCTAAACACTTTTGGGTAATTCTTTAGTAAACTACACTTACCGCCCTTAATACTTAAATAACTATTAACCAGAATATATTCAGCAAGCCTGGGACTGCTAGGTCTAATATTTACAGCCCTTTTTGAGCCGGGAAAAATCGAAAACTTCGCGGATCTTTGTAAACAAAGAACAGTGTATAAGTTATAAGCTTTGATTTGGTTCTCGTTTACAACTATTCTTAAACCCATTGCGCATTTAGAAATAATGAGGTTTTTGGCTGTCATTATCAATTTAAAGCTAAGAAGTCGGTGTTTTAGTTCAATTTTTGAACTTTGGGTTTCGGCCAATTGTTGTCAAATTTTGCATGGTGATAGTTCTCAACATAATGATTAAAAGTCTCCATGGGCCCAAAACCCAAAAATCCCCCAACCCTTTTAAAATCATCCTCAAAGGTCAATGGGGATGATTTCGACTGATAGTTTGGTCAATTGCTCAGAAGAATTTTTTGATAGTATTGTCGAATTGTAGCCACTTAAATAGTTACAGAGCTACAGCCTAACATCCCCTATACCTGGAGGGGGTCCGGGAGTTACATACTCCGTAAGAAATCCAGGTACAGGGCATGTCAGGCTGTAGCTCTGTAACTATTTAAGTGGCTTCAACAGTATCAAAAAATTCCGCAAAGCAATTGACCAAACTATTAGTCAAAATCATCCCACTGACTTTGAGGGTGATTTTAAGGGGGTTGGGAGGATTTTGGGTTTTGTGCCCGTGAAGACTTTTAATCATTTGTTGAAAACTATTACTATGTAAAATTTAAAAACAATTGACCAAAACCCATTTTCCCTAAGAAAAATCCCAGTGACATTTGAGGGTGATTTTTGGGGGATTGGGGAGATTTTCGGCTTTTGTACCCGTAAAGACTTTTAATCAGCGTGTTAAAAACTCATTATGCAAAGTTGAAAAGAAATTGACCGAAACCCATTTTCCATAAGATAATTGGGGATCCTTTTTAATAAAAAATCCATGTTGGAGAAAATTTTGTCGGGTGTTGAAATGTAATTAAAGAATTTGTTTAAGGAGGAAGCCACTGAAACAAATTTACACCGGAGGCTCCTAAAAAGTCTAAACTAACACGAACGACATGAAGTGTGCATTGTCTTGCCGACAAAGTGGATTTTGTAATGTTTTCAAAAAGGGAACAAATGTGGTTGCAAAACTTTGTGGATATAGCGCTGGGCAGTCATGCTATCTGGAATAAACACTAATCGTGACCTGCTGCCGTAAGCAATGGCACCCTGTACCATAACGCCCACGTCCTTTATCACGTCTCTTTTTAACTCTTGTACAGTCATCATGTGTGCCCAAACAGAATCTGGACTCATTTCTAAATACGATTCAGTTCCATTCCATATTCCATATTCCATTCAAGTCTCTCCCTACTCTATACCAATCGTTGCTGACAGTGCTGTGGAATCAGAGGTAGTGCAAGTTGAGGACGGTATAAAAACAGTCCAGAAGACCTAATTCTGCGATAAATTGTCCTTATTGTTACAAGCCTTTTCGACAGCATCAAGCCACTGGTTCGCAACTGCTTTTATTGTGGAAAATCGATATCTAAGTGCTAGTTGCCTCAAATAACGATCCTGTCGCTCTGTAGTCTGTCTTTGACGTTCAGTATCTCTAACTCATCGATTTCAGCCTTCTTGAAATCACGCTCAACAACATTTCATTACTGTAGCTTCGTTTCGATTTACCCGATTAGCGAGTTCTCCAAAAGAGAATCCGGCTTCATGTAACCTAATCCGACCCCCTCAAACCCGGAAAGTTGAGTGAAATTAGCGCGTCTACGAACTCTAGACATTATAATGCAATGAAACAAATGGAACCAAATAAATTAAACAAGAAAAAATCACTAAATATTAGGTAAACATGTTTATATTGTTCGGATCCTAATATAACAAAACCTGCATTTACAAAAAAAGTACGGGTCGGAATGCCTTCAAAACTTTATCGGCGTATACTTTCATGCTAGCAAATATGTTTACAAGTTTTTATCAAATTTTAATAAATAATTCTGGGTGTGAGCATTTTCTATGTCACTTGGTATATTTTAAAACTGGTATTTAGACAGCACACGCTACTTAATTTCTAACTTTTCAAAATAAAATTTAATTCTTTGTAATTTTGTTTTATAGTCTATTGGCCGTTTTTTCCTAAAGATATTTTAAAGTTGAATATCTTATTCTTTTGCAAAACAATGTATGTTTATATATATTTTATAGAGACATACATAAACAATGAAAAACAGTTTAAATTACAGTAGTTTATGCATGCAGTTTCCCCGCAGTATAAAAGAATACATGTTTTTATAATGCGTAAATCTCTTTGTATTATTTAAGATAGTTTTGCATAAATAAATTATTCTTTTACCAAGTTTTCTCAAAAAACCTAGCTTAATTTATGCGGAAATAAAATGTTTTCTCAGGGTACGAGAATTTTAGAATAAAAATTTAAATTATGAAAAATGAATATATTTAAAATAATTGACTTTAAAATATATTCAGGGTATTATAAATCTAATAGCTTAAATGTAAATTAATCTACAATATAAATCTTTTACCGTATTTAATGTTTTTTAAAATAAAATATTATTGACCAACTTGTACGTCTAAAAGATATGATTATTGTATTGGTGGGTGGACCGAAAATGATCAAAAATAGTGTTTTGTTTTATTAGAAAAAAAATTATTTTTTGGAATCTGTACGTTTTTCAAAGTCAATAGGTATAGAGGGGCAAGTGACTTTTTACGGGTTTTTTTTTTGGTTAAATTCCTTTAATAATGGGCAATTTAACACAAACAAGAAAATGCAAAATGGGGGGAAAAAAAAAAAAGTCAATTTTAAAAAATTTTACTTTTATATACTTAAAATCGTTTTTTTTTTTTTTTTGCCTAAAATAAAAGTGGACATCTTTTTTTTAATTTGCCTTTCATGAAAAATTTTTGTTCGTTTCTAAGGGCCCTTATCTTTTTTTTTAAAAAAAAAAAGGGAAAAACCTTAGGTAAAATATTGGAATATTAAAAAGCCCAAAAATAATATTTTTTTCCCATTAAAAAAACGAAATTTTAATCCCATGAATATTCACATATGGTTTCATGAAAATTTTTTAATAATTTCGTTTCAAAATCCACTTTTTTCCCTTTTTTTATTATATATTTTTTTTTAAAAACATATTAAAATTTACATATAACAAAGCAAAAAAAAATTTAAAAATTTAAAAATTTTTTAAGGGAATCGGAAAAATAAAAATGAATATTAAAAATTTGGGGCATTTTTTTTTTAAAAAAGGAAAACCCTAATATTTTTATTTTCTTATTATTTAGTACACGATTAAAAAACAAACAGTTTTTTTAAATAACGGGAAAATTTTTAGGTAAAATTTGGGGATGTCCCGATAAGGTTCCCCGTAACGTGTAAAACACAAAATAATTATAATAAAAAATTTTATTTAAAAAATAATTTTCGATATAATTTTGAAGGGGTTTTAAGATGACTCTACACTCGCGACGGGGGAAAAACCCGCAAAAGTCGTAAAACGCAAATTTTTTAATGGTACCCGGGGCCCTTTTGTTCGCGGTTCGCGGCGTTCCTCGTTCGATATCGGTTCTTGGGCCCACGATAAAGAAAAAAAATAAACGAACCCGAAAACCAATGCGAGGGGGGGGAGGGGGGCCCAAATTTTTCCAAAATCTTCGCGAATCTCCCCCAAAAATTAGCAGCCGCGTTTTTCGGGATGGGAAGATTTTAAAAAAAAGAAATTGTTATTTTTTAATCCCCCCTTTTCAAATACAATGTTTCTTGAAAACAATAACTTTTAAATAATTATTTTCTTTCATTAAATAATTTTTGTGGTCTTATATATTTTTAATAAAAAATATAAAAGTTTTTTACCCAGGGAGTACAAGATTGTAATGACGATAAAAAGGCAGATTGGTCTTAATAACTACTGGTTACCCCAAAACTCATTCTTGCCAGCTCATACTTTAATGTGAAAAATTTCCCCCAAAAAAAAAATTAAGATAACCTTAGCGACAGAGCAGAATATTTTCCCAATTCCCAAGTCGGTCATGGTCTTGTTTTTTTTTTTTTTTCCCAAAAACAAGACCAAGATTAAGACCGCCTTATTGAAAGTAAGACCCAAGCCCCAAAACTGACCCCCAATATTTTGCAAGAACAAATTAACCCTACAAGACTCTTGCGTCTAGCAGTTAAGTCAAACTAAAAAGGGGTTTGAAAGGGTTTTTTGGGTTTTAAAGCATCCGAGCATACACCTATAGAGGCAGCCTTATCGCTCGGTAGTGCGAACACGTGTAAGAGAGAGCAAGAAGAGTCACAGTATAACCTTCCTTCCTCGTTTCAACGTGCTGATTGGTTAGTTTCTTTCTTCTTTTTCGCACGGTTGTTCGCACTGTCAGCGCCAAGACTGCCTCTGTAAGTATATACTCAAAGATTTTAGGAAATAAAATTATGCAAACATATTCACGTATGTTTTATATAATATTGTCTTTTCTCTTTAAAACTAACTTAATGGGTCGATAATAGTAATTGTTTTTGCGACAGCCAATATTATGGTCTGCCTCTGTTACATTAGGCATTAATTTAAATAATTTGGTTGTATTTTACTACGTCCTTGTTAATATAAGATCAAAATTACTATGTCTATATCAATATAAGGTTAAAATGTACCTTGTCTTTTTCGTTGTTCTAAAATCTAAACTAAAGTGTTTAATAAATAGCAATGGGCCTATAGGTAATTGCGAGACTTGCAAGACTATTGCGGCAAGACCAAGACCAAAACCAAGACTCAGAACGCACTATCAAGACCGAAACCCCCAAAACCCGCGGGGGAAAACCCTTTCAAATGATAGAAAAAAAAATAAAAGGAAAGACCATGAATAGATTTTTTCGTAAATTGGTACTTTTTTAAACAATTTTCTATAAAGATTCGGCAAAACTCGACCAATATTCGTCGCTCTTCTCTAATACTATCCAAACTGAAAACGTTTAATTGTAGTAGAAATCTGACAAGAAAAAAGACCAAAAAGACAAATTTGTGGTTAGAATATATGTTGTAGTTATAGTTGTAACACTTTTTTTTCTGATTGTTGTTAATAATTTTGTTATATTAATCAAATCTCATATTTCGTTTTTTTCGTCGAGAAAAAGGAAGAAATGAAACAGCAATATGAAATCCAAGTTTAAAATCGATTACTTAGAAATAATCTTGACCCAATAAAATTACCTAACAAAGAATTTTTTAGGCTTAGCTAAGGGTTACGAAATCTTTTAATTCAGTTAGCACCGCAATTGTCTGACGGACAGCGTAGTACAAAATTATCTATGGAATCAACGATTTTTTTATTTCCTTTAAATTAAAACCTTTTACAAGTAAATAAATGTTGTACACAACTGCAACTACGAAAAATCGAACATCAAAAATAGAAATGACAATGCGCGAGTGAGAAACCCAAATGCAAATATTACAATAATAGAAAAGAAGCGAAAATTAGAAAAACCCAAAAAGGTCTGTCTATTTCCACGGCTTTGTTTCCTAGATCGGCAACTGCGAAAACTGTCGAAAAGACTTAATAGTTCCAAATGGAAATAGAATGAAAAATTTTTGAAAATTTTTCCCTTTTTTTTTAGTTGTAGTTCCGCTGGGGGTTTTTGGGTGCAAAAACCCAAAACTGGCCATTTGGGCAACATTAATTATCAAGTATGTTGGGTTTTTAAAACCAAAAAAATATTTATAATCCAAATATACAAAATACAA
>JAHBCN010023667.1:0-12495 GCA_019359885.1 Listronotus oregonensis | reverse complement strand
ATTAAAACCGAAAATTTAAAACAGGTCCAACATGAGCTGGACAAAGGAAAACAGTTTACACTTGTTGTAGATATTAATAATTTACAAATAGGTTTATTTAAGAAATTAAATAAATGAAGGCAACTTTTAATAGAATATTAGTATTAAAATACTATAGAGTGATTCAGTAATTATACAGGGTGTGTCATAAAAAGGTTATCTGTTTTTTATTTATTTATTTTTTAAATTTAGAATTTGGATATGCTGGATGGATTCGAGAGAGTTAGAAACTTCTTATTTCCAATTTTCAGCATATTTTAAAAAATTATCATTCTGAAATTGTTTTTAATATTATTTAAGTAAAATTTAAATTGGGCCATTATGAAAACTTATATGCCTTGAAAAATACTTTTAAAAAAAATTATCGATAACTCATATCTTAAAAATTTGGACTCCATAAAATCTTGTTTAACATTTTTTTTAATAACTTGTTTTTGATTTTATTTATTACAATTTGGGGCGCACTTTTTGTTTTTTTTTCTTTTTAAAAAAAGTTTCCTGCTTAATTGACTTTTAGTTTCACGAAGTACAATTTTTAAAATTTTTGCGGAAAGCATAGCTTTAATGCTGGGATCGTTTGAAATTACAGTTCGTAGAGATCGAACGCTGTAAGAACAACACCGATACGTCACGGTCTCATATGGCAAACTGATATAAAACCGTGACGTATCGGTGTTGTTCTAACAGCGTTCGATTTCATTTACTGGACTTTATAGGTAGTTTTTATAAACCTAAATTGTCCGTCAAAAATCTATTGTTAGAAAAGGCGTATTATGTAATATTTGAAAACTAAAGATAATTTAGAATAGACTTATTGTATAGAACCATTATATTGTCTTTTTTTCCTCATAATATTATATAAGTTTTTACTATTCTTTGTTACTATCTTTTTTTTTATTTTTCCTTTCTCCTTTGCCCACCGACGAGCTGTAGGAATCTTTAACGCTTTTGTGGGTATTTCCACCACTTCACCTCCAAGGAATTAGACAATAATATTTCTGCTCTAGCAGCTCTTAAAGGAGCAACACGTTGTGCCATATTTATGCATCCCTTTACAGTCCATGTTGATAAATCCCGAACCCCCTATTTTGTTCGTTTATTTATTCCTTGAGTGTCTGGGCGATGGAATCTGCTACCTGCAGAGGTTTTCTCTTTTCTTCCAAACCCCAATTATTTAAAGTCAGTGTTAATAAACTACCTCTTACTTCACTTAAGACACACACGGTACTTTAGTACTTAAGCTTAAAAAAATAAACTTATTGTTAGTGTATGACTTTGCGCCAATGTTGCAAATATCCATATGAGGAAAATAAATGCACCGACCCCAAGGAAGTTTAAAGGTGTATGGAAGCCCAATGCTATGGCCTATTCGATCAAAAAATGTCCAGCCCAGTATGAAAATGACTGTCAGAGTTGGCCCCGCCGATTTTGCGCAATAACGAAATTCCACGAAATAATTTAATGTGTTGCCTAACTACACACTGATAAATCATTTTTTGCTTTGTGTGATTAATTTTTGTGGTTGCAGAAGTTTTTTGGATTGATAAAAACTTTCTTATTTTAGTGATTAGTGTTTATTAAATTGTGACTACAATTTTGTGTTTATTATTTGTTACTTATAATATCGTAACAAAATGACTAGAAAGAGGTTGTATGGTTTTGTCTTGCAAATCTAAGGGTAACATACCCGGCATTTTTTACTTTAGGTGAGTATTTCTTTTATTTAAATTAGGTGCTTCTTATGAGACGTAACGTTAGGTAACCGAATAAATAATAATATATAGAACGTTTCACGAGGGTTTGTACTTACGTCATCAATGATGTCATGACTTGCAAAAAAAGGTTGTCGTAGCTAATTCATATAAACTCAGTGCTGTTCACATTTTTAATTAAAGTTAGGCAATATTGATGCAAGTACGTTTCAAAGCGCTCTTTAGAGTACGTTCAGAATTGTTTCCTAATACAATTTTTAATTAATCATGATCCGATTGCACCAATAAAATTTTTAATTTTCTTAAGATAACGCTAAGCTTAAATCAAAAATTCGATTGGATCAGCGTTATCGGCGGATTAAAAATTCGCTTTATCTCAGCCTAAAAATATCTAGACTTTACGTTATTCTTGTCTTAATTTTGTTGATTTTTTTGTTTCTCATGATGGAAGACCATCGAAATCCCCGATTTTTTAGAAAATGGGTGTTTTAGTCGGCATAATGGAACAAGTAATTATCAAAATACAACATTTTTAGAAATATTTTATTTTTTAAAGTCAACAGTGTTAAGTCTTATAGAAACCAGAAAGAAATCCCTGGAATATAATACATATATAACAATTTGCAGTTAATACCTAGAATATAGCACGTATATAACGATTTGCAGTTTTTTTAAACTCTTTCCGATTTTCGGGCTAAAAAAAGACGGTCTATAAATTGGTTTATTTTTCATAATATTCTTGTACCGTGCTATCTTATACCTTGCTAGCAACAAACGTTTTCTTTTCGCATGTTCTCTCTTTTTTGGTAATTTTATTTTTTGGTTTACGTTCTTTTTTTTAATTTCTTTAAACAAATTATTTATATGGATGTTATATGAGGTTTAACTGGATTTTTGAACACTAAAGAAGTAGAATATACCATAGCCGTAACTTATAATATGCGGTGGTGCCAGCCTTGTCACTTACTAAGTTTAACTAAGTTGCAACCCGAACAAAAGTCAAGCTTGGCTTTACTTTTAAGTCGACTTAACAAAGTCAAGTTTATTCATTAAATGGTGCAATTAGGCCCATGAAGTTCATTTAGGAGAGACCAAAAATATCCAAAATAATTAAACGCGTACAAAGTGGTTTTATACCTCTTGTTTATACAAAAATGTATTTCCTTTTCTCAATTTTTCGTTATTCCATGAAATATCGTATAATAATTTAATATGGTTTGGTGTTTTTCATAAATACAGTAAGCAACTGCAAAACCATATGTTTGGCTTATTTACAAAGCAATAAATAATACAATAATTATTATAATTATTAATAGTTAATCTCATCTCTCTACTGTGTGAAATAGTCAATAAGGTTTAAAATCATATTTTGTTCACCTTCTGAATACCATTGAGGCATTTTACACAATAAAAATACTGAAAATGAAAATAAAATCTGATGTTACTTTTGACAAACAATTTTTTTGACAAGTTTGAAAAATGACATAATTTCCAACCCATATTTTAGATATTATTATTGTAGCTTTAAAATCAGCTGCTAAACGGCAGCCATTTTGATTTTAAGAAACGACCAACCTTTTTGACGTCATTAATTTGTTTCAGTCTGTTTTTGACCTTTTTAATTTGTTAAAAAAGGTAAGGCAATTGATGACGAAAGTACAAACCCTCGTGAAACGAAGTATATCAATTATGAATAATAGAAAATGAAAATTTCATAGGAAATAGCAGTGAGAAAAGTAAGGCAATCTTAACTATCTCTTAGATGATTTCCACAATGTTTGTGTATTCCTGTGGATTATTAAAAAGAAATAAGGTTTACATTTAGGTACTTTTATTTCATTTAATAATTTAGTACATTTTTTTACAGGATCAAAATTATTAATTACTGGGCAGACCAGGCAAATTTTAATATATACAGGTCCCTCTAATTAAATAAAAGAAAGTACAATTTTATGTTAAAGTTCCTTTTTGCTTTTTCTGTATTTGTTTAAAAATAAATTAGATTTTTGGTTTCTTAAACTTACATTATCAACTTTTTAAGCTCGACATATTGTAGACACATAATATTTAACGGTTACTGTTACAATGGATACCTACGTACCAAAGGTTACTAAACATTTTTAACCACTGTTATTCTGTCCCATAAATGTTTGTTATTAGTGAAAAGTATATGCCTAAAAAGTAGTTATCAAAATTTTCACTTTTTAATGTACAACCACAATCTTAGGATTAGATTAAACTCATTTACACTATCTTGCCCTTCTTTTATCACAAAATTGGTGATAAGTACATAAAACTATCATACAATGTTTGAATTTTTTTTAAAATCGTGTTTTATTTATTTACAAAGATTTTTGGTAAAAATACAAAACTCCCAAAAATATCGACCATTTAAATAGAAGGCTGTAAAGTGGCACCATCTATTCTTTCCATATTATATCAGATGATATAAAATCCAATATTACACAATAATTTTAAATATTCTATGGTAGTATCGTTTAATAACCAACAATTTTGTCAAAAATAAAAAACAGTGAATGCTTGAATTTGACATTTGATGATGTCAACTTTATAGATAGTAACAAAGAATTATGGAAATCCTGCTCTGACCTACTATTCATTGCGCAAACTCCGCGGGGCCAATCCCCCGATTCCCGCTGCCCTGCACGCCTGGACAATTTTGTTCTACAGTATTGGGCTTCCATACACCTTTATACTTCCTTGACCGACTCGTATTGTATTATAGTCAAAGAGTTTAATGAAAATAAAAAAAGTATGTATTTTTATATGTCTTTGATTAGGTGTTTACTGTATATTTTGATGTTCCCGCGAAAAAAAAGACAATTATAAAAACAATACTATTAAATAAGCGCTGATGATTTCATACCATTCACACCTTTTTCTGCTTTGTCGATAATAATTTCCTTGACCCTTGATCCTTAAGGAATAAAAAATATTTAATTTACGTCATTTCGTGTTACCAGTTTGATAATATACTATCTTGTTTGTATCTCTTATGTTTGGATTTAAATCATTTTCTTAGGAATTCTTTCCGATTCCATGGGAAAAGATTAATAAGATGTTTATTTTACTTCAAAACGTTTTTATCTAAAACCATGCGGTAACTAGAATTACACGCACTATTTTTAGTGCAGAAACTACCACTTTACCGCGCTAGTGCGGTAAAGTGACAGTTCCTGCAAAACAATTTTTTGTTCAGTATTTGTCTTTTTTATAATTTTAGAAAATTTTAACATAAATGCTAAATTGGTACGTACAAATTTTTTTATTAAGACTTAAACAAGATAAAAAATTAACCTAAAAATTTAATAATACAACATAATAGTTTTTCAGCGACAAAATATTTTTGGGTAAAATTAAAAAAGTGGGTGACATTGTCAGTCTGACAAGTGTCACATTTATTTTTAAAAATGGGGGATAAATATTTTTTATAAGAATGAAAGATTTTATCTATAGTTAAAAAAGGGTAAAATTTTGAGGTTAGTCCACTTGGAGTCCTCATAACCTAAAAACCATTTGTTGCCGAAAAAATCTGATTTTAGATTCGTAATCAGTACCACAAAAGCCCACTTATGCATAAATTCATCACAATCGGCGCCATGTCCGACAAGTAACATTTTATCAAAGATTGAACGTGTTTTATATTTTTAACAAAAAAATTTAAAAAATGCGCGAAAATAAGAGTCGGTAATATTAACACGTTAGCGCCAACGTAGAGTTTGGTAAAATTTGTTTCAGGTCCAAGTGAATTTAATTTTTTATAAAAGTTATTTTACTTATAATAAATACTTTTAGAAACAAAATAAATATTTTTAATTTATTTTCTATGTAAAATTTTGAAAAAAATACAGCGGTTCCTGGAGGCCGCCATGGCCCTGCAAGAATGTCTATACAGCGGTTCATAGGGACCGCCGTGGCCCTGCAAGAATGTCTATACAGCGGTCCCTAGGGATCGTCGTGGCGTTTAACGTGTTACTTCTTAAGAATTCTTAAATTTATTTGTAGAAAATTAAAGCTACTTATATTAGAAATAGTTTTCAATTAACATTTAGTTTATAAATATTTTCCTTGTTTCAGGATTAGTCATGGCCAATTGGATTATTTTTCTTGCAATCACATGTTTTCTGGGAGCTTGCAACGCCTATAAGGTAAGTCTACAATTTTAAGATTAATTGTAATAAAGTAATAACACTAATTAAAATAATTTTCTTTATTAAAATAATACTTTCTTTTAATTATAGACTTCTTTTCTCAGTTGCTTGTAAACCAATGGAAAAATTTAAGTATTAAAAAGTCCTTGTAAGATGTTCACTAAAAATTCCTTATTTTATTCTCGGCACAATGGGACCGCTTTGGTCCTCTGGTCCCGGGGTATAGAAACTTGGTGTGCTTTGCATTGACCTCCATGAACAGGGAAAATCGGCTAAAACAAAATAAAGAAAAAATCAATATACTATACTAATAGTATAACTTTCGGGAAAAAATTTTTTAGATAAAAGTAACCAAGAGAAATTGCTGGAAATTATTTTCAAGTCTGTGGGATGGCCGCAAGGGGGCGTAAAAATATACATTTCTCAAAAAAATTTCAAATAAAGTGTATCAATCAGTGGTACTATTTTATTCTTTAATGTTTTTTAAACAAAGAAGCTTCAGGTGTAATTTTTGTCAGTTCTAAATTAAAGTGGTGGGGGAAGGTTAAAGTTTAATTTAGAAAAGTGCTAATAACTCCGGCTTGCTTTAACCGAATTAAGTAAACTTGGTCTCGTTTAGAAGAGCATTTGAAGCAGGTGTATAAACTATTGCTACACTTATCACACAAACGCCACTAGAGGGCGTCAAGGTAAAAACTAACTTATTTTACGAAATTTTTTGAAAATTTTAAATACAATGATATATACCCTTTTACATATTTAGATTCAGAAAAAATCCCAACAAAACGGCAAAAACCGCAATTTAATATCTCTTTTCAAACCGAATATATTAACAAAAATATAAATACGACATAGAGACGTAACGCATTTGACGACACAATGTTTTCTACTGAGCCGATTTCTTTAGGTAAAAATTAAATTTATACATTTTTACAAAATCCAATGACATACTGCATGATTTTTACTAATTTTAACCCATTTAACGATATTAGACAACATTAGATAATTACCAACCTATAACTGTAATAATCCATCGAGCGTGGTCCTTATCAAGTTAGCTTTGAAAACAAAAGGATGCTGAAATGTCAAAAATCCAACAATATTTATTTAAAAATATTATTTTTAGTTTTGTGCTATTGTGTTGTTTAAAAATGCCTTTGTTGCTTGAGGATTAAAATCTACATAAGCAAAAACGTTGATGACATTTTCCCCAGTTCTACGGCGTCTGCGGTGTAAGGGGCAAAGAACACTTCCCTTGGTACAAAAGCGATTTGATAAACAAGTGAACATTTTGCTGCCGCTGCCGTATTGGCCTCTCTGAGGATATCTCAATACATACAGCTATTGTCGCATTTTGCAGACCCTCAAAATAAATAGCTATAATATCACCTGCTCCTTCAAGCAACAAAGGCATTTTTAAAAAACACAATAGCACAACACTAAAAATAATATTTTGAAATAAAAGTTGTTGGATTTTTGACATTTTAGCATCCTTTTATTTTTAAAGCTAACTTGATAAGGACCACTCTCGATGGATTATTACAGTTATAGGTTGGTAATTATCTAATGTTGTCTAATATAGTTAAATGGGTTAAAATAAGTAAAAATTACGTAGTAGTCATAAGATTTTGTAAAAATTTATAAATTTAATTTTTACCTAAATAAATCGTCTAATAGAAAACATCGTGTCCTTAAATGCGTTACGTCTCTATGTCGTATTAATATTTTTGCTATATTCGGTTTAAAAAGAAATATTAAATTGCGGTTTTCGCCGTTTTGTTAGGATTTTTTTCTGATCTTTATTAATGACCTTGATAAATATATGGTAAATTCCCTTCTTACTCTGTATGCAGATGACACAACATTGTTTAGTGCAGACAGACACTTGGATATTCTTCAACATAACATGCAGAGCGAGGTTTCTAGAGCTGCAGAATGGTTCTGCGCAAACAAATTAAAACTGAACGAGAGTAAAACGCCAAATGATATTTTCTTTGTGTGATCTCAAATGTAAATAATCCGGTAAACGTTAGGTTTTTTGGGTGTTCTTATGGATCCTAAATTAACATGGGACCAACATATAGATCAACTAGCTTCAAGTTTAACAAGAACCGTCTTTTTAATAAGAAATCTTGTGGGCGAAGTCTCTAATTCAGTGATAAAAACAGCTTATTATGCACTGTTTGAAAGTACTTGCACCTATGCTATTCTTGCATGGGGTCACTCATGTCATACCAGCCGTCTTTTTGGTTTACAACGCCGGGTTTTAAGAGTTATGTTAGGGCTAAGTTTTCGAGATGATGTAGGGAATATTTTATAAAGCAAAAATATTAACTCTTCCATGTTTATATATCTTGTATGCACTTCTACATGTTAAATCAAATTTAAATGAATACTTACAGCGTTTTAATATACATTCTCATAATACAAGGGGAGAAGCAATTTACAAATACCTTTTACGAGAGTAGAAGGGAATGCACTAAACTACTATGGTCCAATATTTTTTAATCATCTGCCCGAAAAAAACAAAGATTTGCCGTTAAAACTTTTTTAAAGGTCAAATTAAAGCAGGTCCTGCTAAGTAGTGCTTGCTACTCTTTTGACGAGTTTTATAAACTGTTTAAGTAACTAGTGTAGTTGTCTTTGTGGTAGATCTTATGTTTTAGTTATACATTATTTTACTTTTACATAGTAATTTTAGTTGTCTTTGTGGTAGATTTTATGTTTTATTTATACACATTTTACTTTTACATATAAATTTTAGTTTGCCAATGTATGTAATTATATGTGACGTATGTAAAACCTTTATTGTGGTTGTAAACATGAATAAAGTTATTATTATTATTATTATTATTATTATTTCTCCATCTAAATATGTAAAAAGGTATATATTATTGTATTTAAATTTTTCAAAAAAAAAATCGTAAAATAGGTTAGTTTTTACCTTGACGCGCTCTAGCGGCGTTTGTAAGATGAGTGTAGCAATAGTTTATACACCTGAAAATAATGCTTAAAATGCTCTTCTAAACGAGACCAAGTTCACTTAATTCGGTTAAAGCAATCCGGAGTTATTAGCACTTTTCTAAATTAAACTTTAACCTTCCCCCCCCCACTTTAATTTAGAACTGACAAAAATTACACTTAAAGCTTCTTTGTTTAGAAAACATTAAAGATTAAAATAGTACCATTTATTGATACACTTTATTTAACATTTTTTTGAGAAATGTATATTTTTATGTTTTGACGTTACCCTTACGTCCCCTAGCGGCCATCCCACAGTCTTGAAAATAATTTCCAGCAATTTCTCTTGGTCACTTTTATCTAAAAATTTTTTTCCCAAAAGTTATACTATTAGTAGTTTCTGAGATATACCCTACTACCTCTCTTAGTGGAACACCCGGTACATTTCGGTAGCAAGTCTCTCACCGTTTTTAGGACAAAATAAATAAATAAAAATAAAACAAAGTTAAATAATCTTTATTAATTAAAATTTTGGTCTAATCTGGGTAAGAACAAATGGAATGTTAAATGTATAAACCAAGTTCAAACCCAAAAAAAAAATGGAGTACGACAAAAAAATTTAAAATGCAAAAAAAACTATAATTAATGCGTAAGGCCAAAGAATGTAAATAATTTATGGTGTATTTTAGAATTACAAAAAAAATTAAATATTCGCCAAGTCGTCTATAAATCCCAAATTTGTTTACATCATTAGACAACAAATATGATAAAGTCGGCGAATTTTTGACTATTTTTAATAATTTATTTCCACAAAATAGTCGCCCTAAAGTAGAAAAACATGTAATCTCTTTGCTGTTTGCGATAAATATTCATAAACTAATAGATTTGCATATAAATTTGCTGAATTAACCAATATGGGAATCAAATATCTGTAAAACTAAATATTTTATTCGGTAGGTCAGGTTTATATCTGATTAAGGAAAGTTTTGAAACAACAATTCTATCTAAACCCATCATATCCATGTTTTTTATCACAACATACAGGGTGTCCCATTTTCGATACTTTTATAGAGTATCTCCGTTATTGTTGAATCAAAATTCGAAAATTTTTGCTTACTTAAGAGATACGGGGAAAGATCAAAATATTGGCAATCTCAGAATAATCTTGTATTTTTTAGTTAAAAAAGAAACAGAAAAAAGTTTTCAACGAAGATTCTTTAAAATGACTAGTAAATAGTATTCCTTTTTCATAATAAGCATACGGGGACAGATAAAAAAATTATCGGACCCAACCTCACTTTTTATATGGAATGGTATAATTTAATCTAAAAAACAACATTATAAATTATTTTTTAAAAAGTATACCAATTTATGAATGATATAGGTTTTTTATGCAATTTTTTTGAACTGTATTACTTCAAACCAGAGTAGGCTATGAAACAAAAGCTAATATCCTAGAAACAAAACTATGTTGACATTGTAGCTGAAAAGACAATTACACAATATATTTTAACATACCAATAGTAAGAGAAATAGTTGACACAAAAAAGTAAATTCAAAAACTATAGAAACTTTAAAACTAAATAAAAGATTTAGATTAAGGAGAAAAATAACTAGAGACATAGCAAATGTTCGAAAGCCTCTCCGTTGTGTTCGTCATGCATTCATGGCATCTTTTTTAAACTGATTTTAAAGCATTCATGTATGTAATGATTTTATTTTTACAAAGGCCTCGTAAATTCTTTGATCAAGCTGTTTTTGGGTTATTTTGCCCTATAAATATTTCCTGCAACACTGACATTAGTTTTTTTATAGTTTATATTGATTTCTGGGAGTATCAAATTAAAAGAAAAATTATTTGGCTTTTCTCCAGAATAAAGATGTTTATATATTATTTTAAAAAAATTATACTTTTTTTAGAGATTATTATGGAGAGCTAGTTTGCTCTCGCAATAATAGTAACAAAAAACATGAAAAGACATAAAAAGGTTTAATTCTTTAAAAATTGAATTGTTTTAAGTACTATAATAAAATAATTATTTTTATGAAATTATATAAAAATAGAAAATATACTTACTTGAAATAATAATAATAATATAATAATCTCTAAAAAAGTATAATTTTTTTAAAATAATATATAAACATCTTTATTCTGGAGAAAAGCCAAATAATTTTTCTTTTAAACTGACATTAGTGATGTATCTCCAACCGTTTCGAAGTGATAACTGTTTGTTATTGTGTTTATAGTTTATTTTTTATTGTTTTCACGTTAATTATTATAATTTTTACGAAAAAATGCTTGTAGTTAAACTTAGATAATTTAATTTTTTTCTACTACCTTCTTAGAAAATACAGTTTTCAACCCCTGATTAAGGGTAGAAAACAGCACTTTACATCCCTGTTCCAGCCGAGTATGCCAATTAATTTTTAGTGAATGTTGATTTTTTAATGTTATTTTCCTCCATCCATTTTTAAAAAGGTCTTACTCTTTTTTGTATAATGATATTAACTTAGAAGATTTTATAATGTCTTGCGGGATGCAGTCCATTTTTTAAAATAGCTTTTTAAGTTTGTGTTCTTTTTCAAATAAAAAAATAATTTTGAATATTTCACTCATGTATAAATTTTCCCATAAGACACGTTGTAAATAAAAAAAAATTATCTGAAATTTCACGTTGCCTAGACAACGTGGTATTTCCATTTACTTACAAATCCAGAACAATCGAACCTGTTTGTATTGTCAATTAGAAACGTCAAAATCAGTCAAAATGAGTCGATTTGGTCATGTACACGATAAAGAAATAGATAAAGTAATTAAAAAAAAAAAAAACGATTTCAGTTATGGTTTTAATTATGTTAAATGGAATTAAAAACTTTATAAGAAAAAAAACCATTTTAATAGTATAATGCTCCCATATTTCTCCATTCTAGAAATATTCTCCCTAAATACCGCTCGTGCATAAAAATTAACCAGATAATTTTCATTCTAGCTTGTTATACAAATCTCACTCGTTCTCCGAACTCGTGGAATTATAAATAACAAGCTTTTATAATAATTTATCGGTAATTTTGAAGCACTCGTGGTATTACCCCGAAAATTTGTTTAAAAACGTCAATCATCATGTTGTAAACAAGTTCCTTGGCAACCCCAGCCTCTTTAATGTTTCAAATTTTACGTTTGATATTATTTTAGTACAGGGGTTTGTCCAATCAAAACCAAAATTTAATTAAAGAACACAAAATTTAAAGATAACTTTTGAAAATTTAAATAAAAAGTAGTGAAATGTACATTCCCATAGAGTACAGTACATTTCCTTCCTTGAATTCTAATGCCCTCCACTTCGCGTCGTGCATCAAATAATTTGTCGTAGGAAAAGGGGCACTTTAATTCCTTGTTATATAAATAACTATTAAAGTAAATAAAAAAAAATGCAAGAAATAAACAAATACTACAAAAATAACATTACCAAATAAAAAATTACAATAATAGAGTAATAATCCAAATAATTTTAATATTATTTAATTATGGATATGTTCTATATTGTAGTGGCTGATTCATATGTTAAAAAGTCTTTGTTTATACACAATTATTGTTTTTTCAAAGGTAATAC
>JAHBCN010023666.1:0-12438 GCA_019359885.1 Listronotus oregonensis | reverse complement strand
AATTTTCCAAACAAAAAATTTTTTAAGTTCACAGATGCACTAGAGGTTTTCATTTTTTTTAATTTAAAAATTGACGAATAACCCAAAGCCTATTTCCTTTTTCATAAGGAAATGTCAATACTTTAGGGACGTAGTCAGGGTCCAAAAATAAACATAAAAGCCCATACAAATGGGTCCGCAAGGCCTTTGTTTTCGAAATACAGGGTGTTAAAGTTTTTATTTATTTTTTCTATTTTTTAAATAAAACCTATGATAATGTAAATATTGGAGGAAAAATTGGTATCCGGGGGTGTTTTGGTATGACGGATTCGAATGTAATCTTATTAAGGCTCTTACTTTAGGGGCGCCACCGCACACGTCTTTTTACTATTTTGAACAATCACAACTTTTTTTAAGTAAATTAAATTATTGTTTTGTCGTTTTACGTCAAAAAGGTATACTTTTAAAAGTTAATATGAGCAACCGTTTTCGAGATATTTGGATTTGAAAAAATTACGACGCATCTGATTTTATAATAGCAAAATTACAAAAAAATAAAACAAAATGTATAATTAAACAATATTTATTTTAGTTTTCAATAAAATTATTGTTTTAAATTATGTTTGGCAAAACATAAGCTAGGTTTTATCATTTACTTCTAAGCACATGTCAGCTCTGTGGTGAACACCCTGTATCTCGGAAACAAAGGCCTTGCGGACCCACATTTGTATGGACTTTTTTGTTTATTTGTGGACCCTGAGTACGTACCTAAAGTATTGACATTTCCTCATAAATTACCCTGTATATCAGATGCTATTGGCCCCAAGGGAAACACTTTGGTAAAGAAAATTTTTATTTTGGGACTTGCCCCCCCCCGGAAAAATCCAAGTTTTAATAGCAAATCTTCTATTTGCATTTTTTTTGTAAATTTGATCAAATTTTATCGTTAACTTTTAAATTACGCAAAAATATCTGCATTTTTCTTAAGGTTAGAGGCATCTGAAATATATGCATAAGAAAATTGTTAAGTGAAAAAAATGTAACTGGCTATGGTTTAAAAAAACATAGATAATATTGTAAAACTTGGGATTTGTCGATAAAATTTGATTTAATTTACGAATAGACCTGGAGTCGAGAGGGTTTTTGCATGTATCATAGGCCCGAGGCTTTAGGGGCTGATAAACAACATTATTCCCCACTTGAATAAAGGTATGGGCATCCCTAAGTTGCTTTTTAGAAGGGGTGAATTTTCAAAACTGTAGAACAAGGATTTCAAAACGCCATACCTCTGGGACATGGCCAAGTGACCGCCATAATGGGGCGTTCATTGCTAAAATGACATGTTTGCCCCATTATGGCGGCCACTTGGCGATGCCCCAGAGGTATGGCGTTTTAAATTCTTAGTACTTAGGCCTCGGCTTTCGTGGACTGTCCAAAGATAAAAAAAAAACAAATGGAACAATTTAAAACCTATAAAGTTGACGATTACAAGTTATTACTTAATACCTTTTCTGACTTTGTGTCTATAGCACTTACAACATTAGCTTTATTACTTCTTAACACACCGTGCAATGTCTTACTCAGTAGGCGAGCATAGAGGAAACTGCATGATACATCCCATGTGGCAAATATTATTAAATCTACCCAGCGGGCATATGGCGATTTTCTAAATATGTGTTTTAAGGTAATCTGTTTTCTGTAAAATATTTTATGCCTCAAATTTAAGTTGTTATATAACTTTTCTTAGTAAACATAACAATTTTATCTGTAATATTGAAACTGTTGGTTATGCATGTCGAAGGACCAAAGAGGGTAATATTTATGACTTTTCTTTAAGTTTTTTTTTTGTCATTTAAATTTAAAAGAATACTCAAAAAATTATTTAATTTAAAACCAGAGAAAAACGACATAAAATTTACATTTTTTAATGGGAGACTCTATTAAACTAGTTCGTTTTTCAAATGTCTTATTTTTTTAGAGATGTCAATGTTTCTTTGGCAACATAGACATAATATTATATTTTTACATAGGGCATTTAGTGATTATTGCGTTAAAAAAATAGTACATACTTATTTTTTTATATTGAAGAGGGTGTTAATACGACGATCTCCTATAAACCAAATTTTAAAATTAAAAAAATGCCAATAAATTACGAAATCTAATAATCCTTAAACCGACTAAATTCTTTAAAACAAAAAATAACACACTCAAAAAAAAATTCATTAAAAAACTAAAAAGCTTCAAATCCATTACTTGGTAACAAACGTCAATCAATCATCAAAGGGTTTTTTAATAGCCGGACCTAGGTGAATTAAATTAAAAATGTAAGCTTACAAAAAGTATATCTCCGAATGGGGACATTCTATATTAATTTTTTCTTTATATAAAAAAAATAAGTTATTTGATTACAGAAATTCGCTACAACACACTCAATAATTAATAAGTATACTGTTTGTTTCTTAATAATGTAAAAAAAAACATTAATGTCAATGTAGGATTATGTTCAAAATGCTTCCTAATCTTTAATACAAATTTCTTTTAACGTTACTCAACATCTCAGGCGTGACCGATCTTATTGCAAGCGTTATTTGCCTTCTTAAGTTAGCTAAGGCGACGTATTTAGTTTTGTATACAATACTCTTGACATATCCTCATAAGAAGTCTAATAACGTCAGATCAGAAGATCGTGCTGGCCATTCCATCGATCCTTGCCTTCCTATTCACCACTTTGAAAATATTCGGTTAAGGTATTGCTGGACATTGATTTGATAATGGGGCTACATCTTGCTGAAACTATTTTATATTCGCTGAAACTTAAGGGTTTGCTGGATCAGGATTTAAATTTGTTAAAGTTGGTACGATATTATTGTGAAGCACTGCCAAATAATAATTATCGCTATTCAAATGGCAATCAAGGAAAAAGGGACCTATGACATGATCTCCAACAATTCCCGCCCAAACATTAACCTTTTCAGGGTCAAATGTATGTTTTTCTCTTTTCCAGTGAGGATTTTCTCAAGACCAATAGCAATTTTGACGATTAGCATGACCGTTAAGTGTAAAGGTACATTTATCAGAAAACAAAACATGTTCTAATTGGTTTACATTGTTATCTAACATTGCCATTATTTGTTCACAAAAATACGTTCTCCTATCAAAATTGTCTTCCATGAGCTTCTGAGTTGATGCCATTTTATAAAGATGCATTTTATTTTCTTTTAATGTTCTCATAAAATAGATGAATGGTAACATCGAACATTAGGGCTACTTGTCGACTAGAAGCATGTGAGTTTTCCTCAAACTCAGGCATAATATGCAATTTGGTATCATTACTTATTGCATTGGCAGCTGCTTTTTTCGTCTGCCTTTCATGTTCAAGCTTGCGAAACTGCTTTTCCATTTTACTAATGGTACTTTGTGTTATAGGCGGAAAATTTGAATTTTTTTCATGAAATAAGCGAGCAACCATTTTTCTGATATGCGATTAACGAAATTTAAACGACTAACACTGATAACTACTGTCAACATTCAATATTCTCGAAACAATTGAAAAAAGTATAGGACATAGTACATAAAATATGTCTAGAATTTTCTGACGAATCCAAAAATTAAATAATATACAGGGTATTGCATTTAAAATAAGAAAGTTGGTATAGGCCCCTGTTATAGGACACGCCCTGTATAAAAAGTTTTTGTTAAAAAAAGGCTTAACTAAATATACCAATTGAATTTGTTTCGTTTTGCTGATACACACTGTATAAGATTAAGCATTTATTGCCAAAAATTTGGCTCAAAACCGGTTTTATTTTAAAACTTCCAAAAACAAAATTATTGTCTGATATTAATATTAAATTCCCTTCGTGCCAACGGAGAGGCAGCTTTGTGTTTAAATTAAGCACATTTTATTTATTTTATTTTATGCTTTTATTTAATTTAGAAGTGGGAGCAAAACGTTTTTTTTGTTTATATTACCTTTAAATTTTACCTAAATAAACGATACTGCTGAGCCGGGGAAATAATATAATTTAAAATAATGTAAACCGGAAAGTTATAAAAACCGCTCAGGGCCATGCTGAGCTTGTACAGAAAACACGGGGGAGAAAAACGGTCGTTATTAATTTTTCTTGCGTTCCACTGGTCCACGGTGTGCGGGCTTTTTCTGTAAAGGAGTAATATAAATAAAAAGAATGACATGGATTAAACAGAAACTTTTGAATCTTTATGAATGGAATTTAAAAAGAAATGGCGTTTAGCTAAAAGCTATGAGATAAAAAAAATATTTTAATAAAGGATATTAAAAAAAGTGTTTTGGCAAGCAGGATACATTTTTTATTTTTTTTTTATCTTGGGACAGTCCACGAAGGCTAATGCCTAAGTACTAAAATACCATGGGTGTCTTAAGTGTGGTGAGAGGGAGTTTTTTTACACGGACTTTAATATTTGGAGATTGGGAGGAGAGGAAAAACTTCTGCCGGCAGCAGATTCCATAGTCTTGACACTCTAGGGATAAAGGAACGAAGAAAGCGGAAAGTTCAGGACCTCTCTAAGTGAAACTGTTAAAGGATGCATAAAAGTTGTACTACGTGTTGCTCTGTTGGAAGCTGCCAGAAGGAATTATACCGGCCAACTCCTCTGAGCAGAAGCCGTGAAAATACCTATAGAAGGGCGATAGATCCCACGGTGGGCAAGAGGATGAAGCCTTTCTGTGAGCGTGAGATCATTAATAAGACGAACGACTCTTCTTTGAATGGAGTCCAAAATGCTAAGTGCTGTAGGGAACGCCATTTCCCAGACATGAGAACAATATTCTAAAGAGGGTCTGATTTGGGATACATACAGAGTATACAGATCGGAAGAAGAGAAATATTTTCTGGCTCGAAAAAGGAATTCAAGCTTTTTTGAAGCTGCCGATGCTATGAATGTAATGTGTTTGTGCCAGTTGGGGTTATTCTTAAAAGTAACGCCGACAAGATTAAACGACTCTTTGTTTTGCAGAACTTGGCCGCTCATATGTGACGGATGAGCATTATCAGACTTTTTTCGCGACAGCGAACATGAATGTATTTTTAAAGCATTGAACTAAACAAGATTTTTGGCGCCCCAATCCAAGATAAGTTTAAGGTCTTGTGAGGCAGATGTCCGCCTTGATCTACGCGTGGTTTCCAAATCAGACTTATTGACTGGCTTGAGAAATTAAATGTTTGAGTGGAAAGTACTATCGTCAGCAAAACTTTAAATGGGATTGATTGTGGAAGAGAGAAGATCGTTAATGTGTAGAAGAAACAGAGTTGGTAGCAGTACTAAACCCTGGGGCACCCCAGCATTAATTTGGTAGAAGCTGGAAGAGTGACCATCAACGGTAACTGATATACATCGATTAGAAAGGAAACTGGAGAGCCAAGAGCAAATCTTAGGTGGAAAGACCGTAAAAGAGAAGTTTATTAAGAAGCCTATCAGCCAGACCTGATCGAAAGCTTTGGATATGTCAAGAGCAACGATCTGGGATTCACCACGAAACGTAAAGGACTTGGGGACAGGTTGCACACATGCAGCTTTCCAGCTCTCCGTCCTGATTTTTACGTAATGCTGACTACGTTATGATTTGTTTTGTATTCTCTACATATTGTTAAACCATTACAAATGGTACATTTATAATAAAGTTTATAATATTTTTTTTTTATTAACTAATACACAACAATACTATAAACAGACAGTCATATTCGAGTTTTTTGTCACCAAAACAAATTATTATCCACAGCATGTTATTTTTTTAATTTTTAAAATTCAGGGATTATCTAAAAAAACTGTTATAAAATTTTAAAACAATTTCGGCCGAGTAATGATCGTGTCGTTTAATTTAGCAATGGACTTAGCAATTGTTAAAAGTTAACAACGGTTTAGAATGTTTAACAAAGCGTCATTGTCAGTGTTATTCAATAATTTTAGTAGGCAACCTGTCAAAATCTGACACTTTGTTAAACATTCTAAACCGTTGTTAACTTTTAACAATTTCTAAGTTAACGACGGTTTAGAATGTTTAACAAAATGTTAGATTTTGACAAGTTGCCTACTTAAATCATTGAATAACACTGACAATGACGTTTTGGTAAACATTCTAAATCGTGGTTAACTTTTAACAATTGCTAAGTCCATTGTTAAATTTAACAACGCGATCATCACTCGGCCGTTTATATAATAATACATTTTTAACCGACTTTATATAACCTGTTTATGTTTTTTTTTTGTGAAATAACATACTCGTGTAGAAGTTATTTGTATATGTATTTTTTATTTTGAATTTTTCCTCTGGCATGCTAATATAATATGCAATGGGAAACCAATTACTTTTGATATGGAACAAAATAAAATGGAAAAATATCTACGGTTTATAAAGTAAATTAAGCTAAAAAGTTTTTACAAAATATATATTTATGCATAATTTTCCAGTATCTCTAGATTATCTTGCGAGCTTTTAATCTAATTAGATATTTAAATAAATTTACCTCCTTTAATAAAAAGGGTAGTAAATTAAAATACCAAACTAAAAAAAAAATCTGCCTTTTCGGAAAATTGTATTAGAAGCTTAGCTATAGTTAAATAACATATAACCTGTAATTTTATTTTTTTTTATCTTTATGACAGCTCACGAAGGATTATTATATATGTATAGTATATTCTTCCTACATATATACATATATAAACCTAAGTACCAAAGTACCGTGAGTGCCCGGTTTTTCGGTGTTTAACTCATTTCTTCCCAGTTATTCCGTCAACGTTGTCCAAGCACCGTTGCATTTCACAGCACCTTTTAGACAGCGCGGTAGTGCTACCACGGACATTATTTTAGATAACTACTACCTAAAAGTGTCTTTCCGGCTCTGGGAATCGAACCCGGATCGCCGGGATGGCGAGCCGAAACTCTGACAACTACGCTACCGGAGAGAACCGGAGTATTGCAAGCCCTTTAAATATACAGTGTGTGAATTTTTTTGTCCAATGAAAAACTTTTTTAATATTGTTTTTCGACAAAAAAGGATTCTTTCAAAAAAGTTTTGCTCTATCTTAAACTTTTAAATTTGTCAATAAAATAACTTTATCGTACACAGGGTGGAAAAAAGTGTATTTTAATTTTATTCAAAAAATAATATATATTTATTAATATACCGAGCATTAAAAGTTATTAATTGTTACAGAAAAAGTTAAAAATATTTCTTTTGAACAGTCATTACAATAGGGTCCTTGCACGCAAAATAAATGTTTATAATTTCTATGTAGTTCGATTAAATATGGGTCTAAAATTGCGTGTGTAAATTAGTATACTGATAAATAAAGTAACTTCTGAGATATTTCAAAAATAAAAGTACTAAAAATTCAAATTTTCTAAAACGATTCTGATTGGATAGCGTCATCACTAGGTAATAATTTGCCAAATCTCCAACTTAATTGTACTGTTTGACAAAAAACTTGAAATACCTATTTGATTTGTGAGATGAGAAATGAACTCGTGTAAAAATCTCTGCTCGTATTACTGTCATAAAACTGATAAAGAATACTTACATCAAAGTGATCTTCACAAACAAACAAACTAGATGTTGAAGATAACCTTTCAGGATCACGTCCCCCTGCTTGAAGCCATAGATTCCTTAAAGCCTTATCAGATGGAACTTGAACAAAAGTCTTTCCAGGCATATTAATAGACGTATTTTTGCAATGAGTAATTATACACCAACGGTAAACTTTACTCATTTTGAGACACAACCGTAAAAATCCAATACAAATCACACAGAACAAGAGCAACGATAAAATGAAAACAAATATTGCAAAAGCGAGGTTATAAAACCGCCCAGTTCAATGCGTACATCTAGTGTACATCTCCACTGTGTCATTGTACCAATGCCAAAATTGTACTACTAGGCTATTTGGCAACGCAGACATTTACCTATAAATGACGTCATTTATAAGTAACCTAACAGAAAGCGTTTTCGCGGGACCTTTGAATTTCGAAGTTATTAAATCGAAATATCGGCAAAAAAGCGAATTAAAGAAAAAACGAAGTAGTAGGTTTTGAAGAACGGTCTATAATAGTGCAAACGACATCATTAAAAAAAAATGTGCAAGGACCCTATTGCGGTAATTCTGCAAAAATAAAAGTAGTTATCAATCTATCTATCGTAGCATGGTAAGTTTCCTCGCTGGGGCACTGAGCACTGACACCTAAGCCCACTATGCTCTACACCAACCCTTAAGCATATACAGGTTCCGTAACCCTGTACTGTTCCTTATGTATGCATTCCTTTTACACTGATATGGCGCTGCCATTTTGCTTACTGGAGCTCCAGTTTCCTCACTAGAGATGCGAGTCCTGTTAGTGGTATTAATCTTATGCCATTTAGGTCCAGCCATGCCGTTCCTAGACATTTGCGCCTGATGTGCCTTAGTGCTGGGCAATCTCTAAGTATATGTATGGCGTCCTCTCTTCCCCATCCACACCATCTACATTGTACTTGTCTCACTTTTTCCTATCTTGTTGAGATAGTGTCTGTTTCTACAATGACCTCTCAGTATGCCTGTCAGGTTTCTCATTTGCACCCTATTGAAGTCCTTTATGCTTATCGGTAGGTCCTTCCATAGGTTCTTCTCCAAAAATAACCTCTGATTGTCTGGCCTTTGTCTTTTTCCAGTTCCCATCGCACCGTTTCTCTATCCATGTTGCTATCTCTGTCATATCCGTGTTATAAAATATTCCAACGATATATTCAGGTCCATTGTCCATAGCTCCCAAATTGGCGAGTTTGTCAGCCATTTCATTCCCCGGGATCCCTTTGTGTCCAGGGACAGAGTGCAGGGTGACTCTGGCGGTTTTCGTTAGTTTATTAATAGTCCATTGAAATGTTACATGTTTTGGGGCTAACCTGGCGTTTTTTAGAGGACGCAATTTTATTGTTGGGATGTATGGGGGGGATCACTAGGAGCTTAACTCCAAGTTTGTGGCGTTGCAACCCTTGTCCCGCGGCAGCCATATTAGAAAAGCCAAACGCCTTTTTCTCTATATCTCCCGAACTATGTATCCAATGAAATTTTTGGTAAAGACATAGTTTGTAGCAAATTGCTTTATTTAAAATTTTGTTTATTTAACTTTTTTCAATAAAACGACATATAAAAAAGTTATTAACAAAAATATGAGAAAATTTCTCAACAAATTTTCTTTTTTGTTATATAACTTCTTTATTTTTCATTTTACGACTAAATGACTTCAAGCAAATCTTATAGAGCATTTTCTAACTAACATTTTGACCTTTAATTTTTTTGATTTAAGAAATTTATGGGCGTTCCAGAGCTCTTCAAAGTCGACAAAGTTCTTACTACTCGCAATAATCCGTTAACTATGAAACGTCTGCCTAAATTTTTTATTTTCATACATCGTTTTTAATGTTTTTCTTAACATTATTATATTATTAATTACCTTAAAATGCCCTTTTTTACTATATAATATAAAATATTTTTGTCTTTTACAATAATTTTTAACGTGCCCTTCAAGTTTTATATATGGAGACGCCATAACGTGAGCATTTGCTGTTTCTCCATGGTTTTGGATGTGACACAACATCAGCAGCTTATTATTTGGGTAAACTGAAATTTATTAAAATTATGAAGAAACATCCTAAGTTAGCTAGCGTAATTTCTCAGTGAGAAAGTGGATCCATCTTTGCTCACTCTAGTTGGCGAACGTTTTTTCGTTGCTTTATACGGCGGTAATAAAGATGATTTACTAGATAGCATAAGATACAAACGCTTCGCCAAGATACTAACCAAGAACACATTTAGTTTGTCATCGCTTCCTCCAACCCAAGATGCAGCCCGTGTCCACAGTCTCCGAATTTACCACCAGGTGCAGTCGTGGCTCAAAAAATACTGCAATCCTAAAGATTGGGGGTGAAAAAAGCATGGAAACATTTGGATACCAATCCAAACTTTGAAGCCCCAGCACCCCCCGATCTAATGAAATTAATTTAATACGAAGAGGAGGATTATACAAAAAAGTTTATATGAACTACAAGTATTCTTTTTACGTGTTTCTTTTCATATTCGGGAGATTTCCCATATTTTCTGGACACCCTGTATTTTTTGCATGCAAATCAAAGTCATACTTTTAAGCAAACTTGAGTTTTTAAACAGATTTAAACAAAAATTAAATTAGAATTTAATGTGTCGGATTGGTCGCCATCAAGTCGTATGTCCCAAACTCTTTTAAAAACAAAAGTATAATTTATAAAATACATTTAGTTTTTCTAAATTATTCTTTCTTCTACTGTTTAGTTTGATATACTTTCGTTGATGCCTTGTGAAAATAAAGAAAAAACAAGAGGAAATTGATTGTTGAGGATTTCCCCTATGGATAGTAACTATATACGGATATATGGCCCTAGAAAGTTGTTTATCTTTCGTGTTTCTAGTTTACATTTTACTTTGGTGTAAAATAATGGTTTCACGTGCCGTCTTTTGAACCTATAAATTCGCGTTTACACTTATTTGAATTTTTTTTATTAAGTTTTAAAATCATTTTTAAAGTAAATAAATACAATTTAAAAAATCGACCCAAAAACCTCTATACAGGGAGTTTTAAGATTTTATGTCCATATTAAAAGGTGTAATTGTATAGATAATTAAAAACAACTGCCCCCATGAAAATCAGCGTTTAACGTATTAGGTAAATGAAAAATTTATTAAAATTTACATAAAAGATTTTTGTAGATATACAGGGTGTCCTAGAATATGTGGGCAATCTCTCGGAATCTAATAGAAAACCTAAAAATATTATGACAAGTTCCCATAAACTTTTTTCCCATGAGCCCTCCCTACGGAGATACAGGTACATAACGGACGACCCTGGAAACCATTTTTTTTCAATAACTTTTAAAATACTAGGCGCATTTTAATATATTTTCAAAATGATAGTTACTAGATAAGTCTTCTTAAAATGAAGCCATTAAATCATATTTATGTATGATAAAGGCTTAACAATATTATTTTTTAAAAGCTTTAACCTTAAACTACAAAACAGGTATTTGTGATTGACATCGATAATATCAAATGTTAACGAGAAATAAAATATTATGTTTGGTATTTTTTTAACATTATACAGGGTGTTTTCTAATTGTACGTTAATATTTAAACAGGCAATTTTTGGGTTCGTTTTAAGAAGAAAACTTCATATGAACGTATGTCCTAAATGTCTTAACTTTTGAGATAAAGGGTGATAAATTTTTTAAAAATAAATAATTTATTATTCATGTCTGTAATAACACTTTAGATGTTTTAATGAAATTTGGCATACATGTACTATGTACCAAGAAGCATTTTTTAGTGTACCACATTTTTTTTTGCCAAAATAGGCACGTCAAATTTTGTACGAGCGACACTGGTGGAAATAAAAAAAGTGGTACACTAAAAAAGCTTTTTGATACATAATACATTTATGCCAAATTTCATTAAAATATCTAAAAGGGATTACATTACAGATATTAATAATAAATAATCTACTTTTGAAAATTTAACCACCCTGTATCTAATAAGTTAAGACGTTTAGGACATACATTTATATGAAGATTTCTTCCTAAAGAAGGCCCTAAAAATTGCTTTCCTATATATTGACGTACAATAAGAAAACACCCTGTGTGTTGTAAAAAAAATTACCAATCATGATATTTTATTTTTCGTAAACATTTGATTTTATCGATGTCAATGAAGAATACCTTTTTTTAGGTTAAGGTTAAATCTATCCAAAAATAATATTGTTGAGCCTTTATCATACAAGGTGTTAAAAAAAATGTTATTATTGTATCAGAGCTAGTCCGACCCTGGCAAACTAAATAAGCTAAATTTGATTTAATGGGTTTATTTTAAAAAGACTTGTCTAGAAATCATCATCCAAAACTTTATGAGAACTTGTCATAATATTTTTAGGATTTTTATCAGATTCCGAGAAATTGCCCACATATTCTGGAACAGCCTGCATATTTGCATCCCACATAAATATAACAACTTGAAAAATGCTGTTTTCCTACGAGCGTGTGGAAAAGTCTACTTTCGCATGCATTTGAGTGCGCAAAGTTGCAAAACTACTCTAAAATCTTACAGGTAAGCAAGATTTATGTGTATTTTAGTAATTGTAGGCTATTTCATGCAATATACGAAGCCATTGCAAGTTTTAGTTTATTCTCTTTTTTGTTTGTTACTTCGTAATTTTCAATATTACAACTAAAACACACAAAAAAACATTTTTTTAATTACCCTGTATAATAATAATAAATGATTATGACAAGTCAAGCAACAATATGTAATCTTGGTGCTTCTAACACATGTCAGATTTTTTCTTCGTTTCCATATGAACAAGCAATTGCACAAATGAATTTCAATACAAACAAGCATTTTTAATGAAAAGGCGTCATAGTATCTTTT